>VMBQ01003407.1:0-14548 GCA_007657795.1 Dreissena rostriformis
TTGCAAACAGTTTGGATCCAGATGAGACGCCACAGAAATTAGCAGACAACATTTTAGCAGACGACAAATTTCCCAGCATGCAAAGGGTTAACAGACAACATTAAGCCTCATTTTTCTCAGAGTGAGGATAAATTTACTGTAATCCAAGATGCAAGCATAAACTGTCAGATTTGAACCCTTTGAGCGCTGGAACCGGATTTTGAAGGCCTTTGCAAACAGTTTGGATCCAGATGAGACGCCACAGAACGTGGCGTCTCATCAGGATCCAAACTGTTTGCTATTCTGACAGTGGTCTTAGAAAAAAAATCAAAGAAAATGCTTATTTTAGAAATTCAGCAGACGACATTTTAGCAGACGACAAATTTCCCAGCATGCAAAGGGTTAATAGACTCACAATCCTGCATATTGATGAAAACTTTTACACTTTTCAAATTTGTACTTATGCATATAATCTGTAAGTTTGGAAACAGATGATTCCAATTGATTATTTTCCCTCAGCCAAGTAAATAATGTATTCAAATATTATTAAATATAAATAGCACAACATCTGTAATGCTTATAAAGTAATTTCAGCACTGAAACCAAATGAAAATATGTTTTTCATTGCACTGTACCACTGCCAACATTTCTTCTATTTTTAAAAAGTTTTAGTAAAATGAAGGTAAAACCAGGTGTCAAATTTCTCAGGCACATATTTTTTGTATAAATACTTTTTCAGTTTACACCGCCTTTATAATACATGGATGATTTAAATTTTAATGAGCAAAGTAAAAGACTAAAAGTACTTACACCAACATGCTAAAAGTCTGTGTGTTTCTGTGGGTTCACGTTTTCCAATATCTTTCTTATCTTTAGACTTTAATAGCTTGGCTTGGAATTTGGCAAAATTGCCCAGGTCTTTCCTATACCGCCCATATATCTAAAAGCATAAAAACACACAATATAATTACAAAAATTGTTATAAACAGCAATGACATCTTATACAACTGTGATAAAAATTACTAGGTTAAAGTAAACGTGCCTTGGAAACTTGGCTTAATACATGCGCATGAAGTGTCATCCCAGATTAACCTGTGCAGTCTACACAGGCTAATCAGGGATCACACGTTCCGCTTAGACTGGAATTTCATTCAAATGAGACTCAGAGACTCCCTGTAAACAAAAAATTCTGTAAAAGTCGTGACGCCTCTGATTAGTCTGGGCTGACACTTGACGCACATGCATTAGCTCTTTCCCAGAAAAAGGCTCAAATAGTAATGGCACACAAATGCCCATGTGTAGACTGCCTGTTCACAACACAAGATGAAATATATCCCTTTGAGCGCTGGAACCGAATTTTAAAGGCCTTTGCAAACAGTTTGGATCCAGATGAGACGCCACAGAACGTGGCGTCTCATCAGGATCCAAACTGTTTGCTATTCTGATAGTATTGTTTGAAAAAAATCGAAGAAAATGCTAATTTGAGAAATTCTGCAGACGAAAATTTAGCAGACGACAAATTTCCCAGCATGCAAAGGGATATACACAGAAATATGAAAACTTAAAGCAGTAGCAGCTAGTGGCATAACACTGACCTTAAGTTGATTTAATACATCAACTTGTTTTAACGTTTTGAGTATAACATATTATTATAAAAAATTAGGGGAAGGGGCATTTTTATGGAATATCAAGCATGGGTCAGCTGAGGATTTAAGTGGCTGCTCAAGACATTGAGGTGGCTGCACAGGTCAGTGACCACTTTTAAGATGGTTGGTAATCTGATAGTATCATTCGCATCCAAGGAAACAAACGTTTGGAAACCCTTCTTTGTACACAAACATGATTTTTATTCAGTCAACCTCACTCAGTACAACTTACCTTAAATAAGTAAATTGTGTTAAAAACAAAGATGTTATAACCCTTTGAGCGCTGGAACCCGATTTTGAAGGCCTTTGCAAACTGTTTGGATCCAGATGAGATGCCACAGAAAGTGGCGTCTCATCTGGATCCAAACTGCTTGCTATTCTGATAGTATTTTTTGTAAAAAATTGGAAGAAAATGCTTATTTTAGAAATTCAGCAGACGACATTTTAGCANGGCATACAAATATTTCAAGTTGTAAAAATTGCAATTTATTGGTGGTTACATACACGATCGTTAGTTTTCACGATCATTTGATTGACGGATTATAACTGACTACATTTAATATTGTTAGTTTTGTGAAATCTATTTGTTTATGTTTAGGACAAACCTTGTTCTATGTAAACTGTTTTAATGATTTGTGATCACACTTATCTTGAGAAATAAAATGATTTCAGCATTGTTTGTTCTGTGTTTTTCTTTGTCAAAATTTGCTGTTTGCTAGTTGTTGTTCACTTGCATTACAAGAATGTATAAGACAATTGCGAGACACAGGTGTTGTTGTTGCTGTTAACACCTCCATTGTAATGAGTGTTGCGATCAGTATAATGGGAAATACATGTAACTATTGCTGAAAGATGAGTTACCTGTAAGTATACATGTACCTGGGTACCGAAAAGTACTATTTGAATATCGGTGTACGGTGAAGTATACTTCAAAGTACCCTGGGAACGGGGAAATTACCCATGGGGAACTTGACCCATTCAGCGTACCTTAGATTGGCAAGGCCTGCTCTCCGATAACAATAATCCTATTGTTATCAAGCGATAAGTTGTGAAAACATGTTTTTCTACCGAATGGCTTGATAGTAAATCAAACATAATAATAAATATATTTTTTTATAAACTTGTTTATATATATTTCTCCAAAAACTTATAATCACAATTATTTTTAATCCATCACAAAGTTTTTTTATCTTTAACCGGTGTCAAGATTAAATGTTTTCCTTGATGGTAACAGTATTTATCTTTACCCGGTGTCACGGTAAATTTCTACCTCAATGCTCAATGGCAGCGCAATTTTGGCTGGCAGAAAATTTAGCAAATACATTGCGTTTGCGAAATTCGCAAAAAAATCCACTTCGCTAACTTTACCCCTTATACAATATTTAAAATCCTGACTGGCAGAAAAATTAAGTACGGCAATTCAAGTGATGCTTCTACATGTAGAAAAGATATGAAGAGTATCCTAGACAGTCCACATTTTGTTTCCTTTGTATTTCATGCTAATGAATTAGATTAATAATCAGGCAAAGATGATAAAAAATAGACACCATAACAAACTACAGGTAATAAGTTTTCTTTCTAATTCTTATTACATGTATATCACAAAGAAATTCTAAAAAGTTATTAATTACGCTACAAAAACCGCCATGATCAAGAAATTATGGCAGCACTGTCTGAAAAAGTCCTTGCATCATGACTTGTGTTTTTCCCAGGAGGGCAAATGGGCATGGCGAAGAACATTCAAAAGGGCATATTTAACGCGCAGTTAAGGCAAAAAAGGGTAAAACGTTCTGTCACGTGAAAACCTGGTTTTGGGAGGAACATTTAAGCACACTAAAAATATTTTGTTGAAAATATTTATCATAATGATAATGGTATAATTAAAGTAAAACGTAAACAACCTCACGATTCAAAGTAAAAACGACATCCTATATGTTTTAATCCTTAACTCTTTCAGTGCTGGAACCGAATTTTGAAGGCCTTTGCAAACACTTTGGATCCAGATGAGACGCCACAGAACGTGGCGTCTCATCAGGATCCAAACTGTTTGCTATTCTGATAGTATTCTTTCAAAAAAAGTGAAGAAAATGCTCATTTTAGAAATTCAGCAGAGGACATTTTAGCAGACGACAAATTTCCCAGCATGCACTTATGTGGTATTGATATTATGTTGTACATGTAGTTGGATGTTATATGTATTAAATGTTATTGCCTACATTTTAAAGTTAGTAAGGTTATAGTTAACACCCTCCACATGGCTTATGACCTAATTGTGTACAGCATGTTTTCATGACCTTAGACAGCTGTTTCAAATTGTACATGTAATTAAAGCTATAGAAAGAATGATGTCACGGGTGACATGCACAGGCGTTGTCATACTGTTTTGTCAACTTGTGGATTTATTTACACATGAACATAAAGATGTTTTAAAACATGAAAAAATCTTGATTGAATTGCTAGAGGATAAATTAGTGTTATTAAATATAAAAATAAAGAATTTAGTCTTTCAAAACCTAACTAATGGTTGGAGTGACTCATAATTGATAAATATTGGACCTTATGCAACATGTGTAGGTCTTGTGAATACTAGTCATTTCGGCATGTGGAGAGTTCGGACTTTAGTCACTTCGGTACTCAGTAGTAACATGTATATCAGCACTTGAAATTGGACATTTCAGCACTTAAAGTAAGACGCACTTATTAAGTTTAAAAAAATGACCTAAGTTTTTAATAACTTAAATACATTTCAGGCTTCCTAAAAAGTCCCAAAAAGTGCCTTTCAACCGGACAGGCTGATGGAAAAGTTAGCCTGTCCGGACAAAAATTCACCTGACCGAACAGCGTGAGTTTATAACTGAAGAATTAATAAATATATCATCATATTTATTGCAATGTGAAGCCTGTGTATAAGTACACTCGATAAAGTAAAACAAAATACTTGCGTGTTCAAGTGATTACAGTGTATAATTGACAACAGCTTTAAATTCTAGTCAGACTCAAAACAAAATAACATAACACGATTGGTGTTGCCATTGAAGAACTTTAGCAACGACATGTTTTTCATTTGTAGTTTTTTGTTACAACCATTGTAATTGGATAGATGGTAATATGTCGGACCATTGAAATTGACGTTTTCGAAATAACAACATTTCAAAGGGAGAGCACTCTTAAGAATTAGTGACGCGTTAGTGTTCTTAATGACAAAAAGGCTTGAAATTCACGAAAAGAGTGATTCTAATGGGGTGTTTTCGTTCTTTTGGCAAGTATTAGACTTTTCAGTATTTAGTCATAATTTTTTTGGCCTGTCACAAGGACCGGCGATATTAGAAACTTCGCCGGACCGTACAGAATTTTGCCAGACAAGACCGGCGGTCCGGCCTTTTCAGGAAGCCTGACATTTATTGTTAAATTAATATATTTCAACATTCATTGTATTTTTAACTTCAATTTATTTAAATGATGATATATAATTATACCAAACTCTTATGGATCAATTAACTAGCCTTTTAAAATTAATTTCTATTAAACTTTGATCTGGCCAACTGAGGAATCATACATTTAAAGTCTTTATTTTTTCACACCTATTTTAAGTGGCAAATGCGGTTTGTGTATAAACTTTGCAAACTGATTGAACATCAATTAAATATGTGATACTATAGATGTGCCGAAGTGACAAACTGTGAATGCCGAACTGGTCAAACCTGAATGCGGAAGTGTTACTTTTTTTCGATGCGGAATAACCAGGTGCTGAAATGACAAGATAATGGTCCTATCTGTCGGAACAGAATTCTTCAGGAAGTCTGGAATAATGGACCTCAAACAATATGTAGATTTGAAATTATTATTATCTACATTAAACTAGATGAATAACCAGTTAATTGTACAACTTAAAACTATTCCTGATACAGTGAGCATTTAAAGATATTCATAAAGGGCATTGCGATGTTTGCTCTTTATATTGTATTGATGGCCAAAGTAAACAACATTCTCCACCCACTCGTTTTTAGCTGCGCACTTTGAATTGGATACGTGTCAACTTTTAAAGTGTTATTATATGTTTATAACTAATTATTTAAAATACATTTGATATCGAACAGATTGCAAAAATGTATTAAACAAGTTATTTCTTCCTTCAAATAATAGTATATCATCTCACCAACGTTTGCTCGTAGCCAAATTTCTGTTTGTCGGCCATGATTGCTTCCGGACGCAGCTCATTGGTCGATACTCGTCTGGATTCAGCCGCAGGAGCCGGAGTCTGAACCGCATGATTCTGAAACAAACGGAAAGACAATTTTAATTTGGAAGCATGCAAAACTAAAAAAGGCAAAAACGACCCCATTTGCTCAAAGACTTATCATAAGTCTTTGATTTGCTTAAAGCAAAACACCTTATTTGGCATAGTAAATTTAAGTATAAAAAGAAACATGTTTTATATATGCCAATTAGAATATATCTGGTAGTAACAAGGTAGAAATCCGTCTTTTTGCGCTTTAAAACTTAAAAATAATCGCGTTTGTCGAAATGGACGTATACGTCTAGAAATCCTACTTTCGGTTTTAAAAGCGGTACCGTTTGAAAAATAATAAATTACTTGCTAACTAGGCTATAGATTTAATTTTATCTATGCCAATTAGAATATATCTGGTGTTTACAAGGCAGAAATCCGTCTTTTTCACGCTTTAAAACTTAAAAATAATCGCGTTTGTCGAAATGGACGTATAATATAGAAATCATACTTTCGGTTTTAAAAGCGGTAATTCCCGGTTGAAAAATAATAGATTACTTGCTAACAAGCCTATAGATTTAATAAAAAAAAAACACACTTTCAAATTGCATCTATATGTATTGATTGACATGTACTTCATTTCAAGGTGTGTGGCTTTAACAAACCGGCTTTACTATTTTGAACGTGTATGTCATTTTGAAGTCGTCAAAAATAACACGAGTAGAACATGAGTTATGCGGACGATGAAACTGCAAAACCGTGAAGAGTGTCAAAAAAGATCAGAAGAAATAATTGTATCAAACTATGAAAGCAAATAGTGACATAAGTTTAAACAAGACAGTCCGTTTTGTAAATGTAGATATTTATAACACGTATACATAGATATAGTGAAAGTTCATCGAACCTCGTGTGATAGGCTCGTGACCTGGACCAAAACCACAATGCGACATTATACAAATGTCCTTAAACAAAATGTTCAATCACTTTGGAAAAAAAACAATATAACATTTGTGAATGAGAGGGGTAACAGTAGAACTGAGGGAAGCAGAGAATTAGCCTCGCGCCCAAAATGTGTTTTAAAGCGTGCGGAAAGAAAAAGGAGCATTCGTTTAGTCAAAGCCTTGCACATCAGAAGTAGCTGGCAACGCTTATCAGGGTGATTTCCCATACTACTTTTTTTCGGCGAAGCGGTCTTAAAGGTTTTGAGCTTTATCGACCTAAATCAACAGCTAATAAAATGTTCGAACTATTTCCCACCCGAATGAATAAATCCAAATATTTCATGATAAGACACTATCAAAATTTCATAAAATAAAACATTTAATCAGTAATCACGTTGAAACAAAAGTGATATATAATACTTGTCATTAAGGGGCGGATGGTAGAAGTGGCGGTGAGGGTATCAGAGACTTGGTCACGCGCCCAAAATCTGTTTAACAGCATGCGGACTGGAAACGAGGCATTTGCTTAGCCAAAACATTGAGATCCCTTGCACATCATAAGTAGCTGCCGCAAGGCTTATCAGGGTGATTTCCTATTGTATCCATTTTTTTCGGCGTAGCAGTGTAAACCAGGTTTTGACCTTTGTCGATCTTTATCAGCGGCTAATAAAATGTTGAAAAAAATGTCCCACCCGAATGAATAAATCCTAATATATCATTGGTTGATTTAAGAGAAATACCTCAAAACAAGGGTTACAACCTTGCGTAATTTTCGAAATTAATGAGTACATCGTATAGAATGTTTACTGTTCTGGATAGGGAACGCAATACCGTTCTGTTGACATACTTATAATCAGACACAGTTTGGTCCCGATACGAATAGGTGTTTATTTCTATCTCGCAGAATTTCAGGGCCATTGCTCCGCCAGTAAATCGTTAGTGGAAGCCAGAATATAAAACACCGTTCAGCTGATAGCAAAGTCTTGCTTGTAAGATATAAAATAACAAGAACAATTATTAATTGTTGAACCACTGTAAACAATGCACAATTGATATTGTGACAATTCTGTGGAAAGAAATGACAGAAATGATAGAAAACCTATCGGCAAATGCCACGTATTCGCACTATGAAAAAACAACTAAATATGAAAGCGTCATGATAATAGGAAAATTGGTTCATTATCTTTCCACATACACGAGTATGCGACGAATACTGTATTTATTTATTTATTTTATAGGCATATGGACGATATAAATAAATTATAAAATAATATATTTAAGTGAGATGACGTAAGATGTAGAATAACGCATCGTATAAACTTTATAAACTATGTACGTTATAAAAGTTTAAGTTAGTTAGATAATTGCTACAAGGCGGGTTAGAGATCAACAAGTGATGCAAATTAAGAATTGTAAAGTTTGTAATTAAACTGTATGTTTTTTGCACAATTGTCTATTTGGAACTCTCATGTTCGTAATTAACGATATGATAAAGTGAGTTAATCCGAATTTTAATATTGAGCGTTTCATTAAAGGGACACCGTGCAACTAACTGGGTGTGCATTTATAATGTTTTACAATCAAATCAGCATAAAAACAAATGATTTGACGGATTAAAAAAAAATATGTTTTTAACACATTCAGTTTTCAGAAAATTAATCCAGCCACTTACTACGAAACTTTTAACCCATAACCCCTTTAAAGTGAAGATACCCATCACTACTCTTCTTACTAAAATACGTGTACATGATAACAACTACAAACGCATAATGCTGAGATTAGTCGACATATCTATTAAGGATTAAACCTTAAAACGGAATGTGGTCAATTGGTCAAACTAAAATAAAAACTAAGATTATTTAGCGAAACTTAAAACAGGTTATTTTTTCTTATACACAGGTGAAAAATTTGAAAGCCTATGTGGTGCTGAGTTAAAGCGTATACTTTTTACAGTGGGAGAACCCGGGTTCAATGTCCGCGATGCAAAGTGGTCAATGGGGTATGTGAATTTGGTTAAATATAAACAATGTACAATTAAAGAAACAACAGCACACGCACATATAAAAGGTGTTCATACCAATGGTTTGAAGTTCCCAAGCGTGGTAGCATCTAACACAATTTCGTTTCGTTTCTGTTTCATTTTCATGATGAGGTCTTCCGTACTAGCAAAACACACAGCTCAGAAGTTCAAAGTTCTCCAAAAAAATATTATATAAGCTCTGTTACAAATATTCACATGTCAAGAAACAAAACTAGCACCAAGACAATGTATAGTATCCAATGCTGTAACAAGAATACTGCACAGTAATATTCAACATTCCAATACAATTAATTCTGAAGACAACTGAAACATACCACCGTAAAGTTATAAAATAAAAATTAAAAAAAAAAATCTCTTTTTATTTAAAGCGATTGAAAAAAATCAACGCAGCATTCTTTCTTGACTATATAATGCGAAATATAAATATTTGATCTTTAAACATTTAATATCGTTATCACCGGTAAAATTAATATAATTATACTATCCGCGTTAAATAATAAACGAACTCTAAACAACATACAAAACACAATGAGTACCGGTGAAGCACTTGAAGTTTTGAAAATCTTTTTTAGTTTTGTATTTAAATAAAATAAGAACAAACATGAGCACACCTTTCTCCCATCCTAAAGTCGAGATCCTTCATTTGAATTATGGCTCCTCATACATACATAAACAAATTTGCAAGTGTTTATTTGGAAGTAAAAATCCTGTATTACGTAGATGCACAAATGCCGTTGACTTATGTTATCAATCTTGAAATCGTACTCACTGATAAGGGAAACGTCATAAGCACACTAACGAAGTTCAACTTTCGAAAATTGGTACATAACGCGTTGATATACGACGCGCCATTCGGTAAATTTCGTGTTTGATCGTTTCTCACATCGTTTAGTTCCGGTTGGCTCGGAAAGTGGAGTATATGCTTGCGCTGTGTAAACACCGTAAAAGAGCAGTGGCGTGCCATCAGTTAACATTATGCAGTAGTGAGTTAGTGAAATCTACGATCGTCGACTTCGATTCCGTATTATCTTACGTAAGAAGTGTGTTCGTAGCCTTTTAAATTTCTACGCGGAGAATGCTTTTTAACTCCACGCTGTGGTTATCTCCCATACAAACGGTAACCTAATAAAATCCTCACAGATCCGAAAAGACTTTGTTTCTTATTTAATGAAACGCAATGCAATGTTCTACATAAATGGCCTTTGTAGTAAACAACTGTATATAAAAAAACTACTTATTATGAAATTACAATTTGGATCGATCATTGCCACGTTGTTTGAAATGTCGACAAGGATTTGATATTGAGGTTTGCTGGGAACCAATCAAATGGTTGTAAGTTAGTGTGCCCCTTATTGAAATATCGACATATGTATACCAATATATAACACTACCATTCTAAAACTGAATTTACGTTACTAATTTGCAACAACAAAGCGGCGTTTCCTGGTCGGTTTTAAACTAGCATTACACCTTTATATACTGTTAAATATGTAACATTTCAGTTGATAGCGGTATTTAAACCCAGGGCATTGTATAAGAGTGACCTTAAAGTACTCTGTTCTTACAGTTAGGAAATAACAAACCATAACTTTTTCTGTAGCTTATGAGTGTTATATTAATTACTTCGACCGAGCGCTGTCAATTAGAAAGGTCAAAACCGGTATGTATAGTACTTGTAAAGATTTAGGTTCTGTTTACGTAAGAATGTGCTTTAATCTACGTCGATCCTGATTAGCTTAATGGTATGCACGCGTCATTAAATTACCTTGCGGTCATCGTCACACTAGTAACGAAACAATGTACTCATGTCTCACATTGTACCGTAACCGGCTGTTTGCGGACTCCAACAGACATTTAGGGACACAGGCCTTGTCGGAAATGGCTTTTTTGACTTGCAAGAAAAGCATGGAAATGCTGTGATGATAAGCGGACTGAAACAGTGACAATATACAAGCTGGTTTGCTGAAAAAGGGTGATACATATTCCTCACACTGTCCTTTATAAGTACATAACATTTTATCAAATATCGCCATTCATTTTTGTGAAATCCCGTTATCCAGTTTGCACAGGCACATAGATAGCCAGACGGATAGCCGAAAAGACATTATTGACGCAGGAGATTCATAACGTCTCCTCCACCGCAACTTTCTATCTCGTAGTAACGACGTACAAATGTAATAATACCTTGGTAATGCAAAATATAACTTGGAAAGTCTCAATTACGACAAAAATACGTAACTACGACATACATGTCTTAATTTTGACATAAATAATCGTAGATATGAGATTGTTTGTTAAATATTAAGTGTTGTTTTGTTGGTGTTGTTGTGTTATTTACCCATGTAACCATGACGCTTCCATTTTTTTTCCAGACACGACTCTTATTTTTTTTTCTCTTTTGCATCGGAAGATTTAGTTCATGATTTTTTTGTACAGCAATTAAGTCAAAATGCCTGTACCGTGTGATCTATATTTTTGTTCTGTGTGGACCAGTTGAATGTACACATTACATNATATGTCACACTGTATCTTATTAAAGTTATTCCATTGTATGATCAACCAAAGTTATATTTCTTGAAGTCTGTTAATAATATTTATTATTCCGATTGGTGAACACTGACCACTGGCATTGAATTACAACAGTACTCATGTAGAGTTTTAACAGGCTTAAGTACGCAATAGTTGAATATAATTGCTTATTAAAGGTACATAGTTCATAAGGATTATCTGGCCTGATCTGTACAATAAACGATAGTTCACACTCATTACAATTCAACTCTGTGTAATAACGATAATCCACGTGTAGTATATGGTCAGATAGGTGAAATAAACGATAGCCCCACTGATTATTTTGTCAACTCCTTGCAACTAACGACAGTCAACGCGAACTTAACGATGTCAAACAATTAAAAACCGTCCTGGTAGAACACTGTATTGAAAGCCAGGAGGACAACTCGTGCTCAATTTTGAACGATAACATTTTCATTGCTGAAATAAAAAAAGGCTGTACTGAATTGCAAAAATGACAAGGCATGTGGTGAAGATCTACTCCCGTATGAAGTGTTTAAGAATGAAAACTCATACACGCTCCTTCATGAACTATTTAATAAATTTGTTTTTATCACCGGGATAACGCCCGCGTTATGGTCATCGTCCATCATTATGCCTATACCGAAAAATATCACAAGCAACCGTCGTATACCGCTCAACTACCGCGGAATAAGTCTACTTCCGGCGGTCAGCAACATTTTTTCAAGTGTATTAAACAACCGATTAACAAAATATCTTGACTTGAACAATATAATAGTAGATGAACAAAACGGCTTCCGAAAACTGCGTTCCTGTACAGACCATCTATTTACACTGTNAGAAAGGTCAAAACCGGTATGTATAGTACTTGTAAAGATTTAGGTTCTGTTTACGTAAGAATGTGCTTTAATCTTCGTCAATCCTGATTAGCTTAATGGTATGTACGCGTCATTGAATTACCGTGCGGTCATCGTCACGCTAGTAACGAAGCAATGTTCTCATGTCTCACATTGTACCGTAACCGGCTGTTTGCGGACTCCAACAGAAATTTAGGGACACAGGCCTTGTCGTAAATGGCTTTTTTGACTTGCAAGAAAATCATGGAAATGCTGTGATGATAAGCGGACTGAAACAGTGACAATATACAGGCTATTTTGCTGAAAAAGGGTTATACATATTCCTCACATTGTCCTTTATAAGTACATAACATTTTATCAAATATCGCCATTCATTTTTGTGAAATTCCGTTATCCAGTTTTCACAGGCACATAGACAGCCAGACGGATAGCCGAAAAGACATTATTGACGCAGGAGATTCATAACGTCTCCTCCACCGCAGCTTTATATCTCGTAGTAACGACGTACAATATGTTATAATACCGTGGTAATGCAAAATATAACTTGGAAAGTCTCAATTGCGACAAAAATACGTCACTACGATATACATGTCTTAATTTTGACATACATAGTCGTAGATACGAGATTATTTGTTAAATATTAAGTGTTGTTTTGTTGGTGTTGTTGTGTTATTTACCCATGTTACCATGACGCTCACATTTTTTTTCCAGACACGACTCTTAATTATTTTTCTCTTTTGCATCGGAAGATTTAGTTCATGATTTTTTGTACAGCAATTTAGTCAAAATGCCTGTACCGTGTGATCTATATTTTTGTTCTGTGTGGACCAGTTGAATGTACACATTACATCGCTTTAGGTAACGTTTTCTTATAATTACTCTATTCCTTCTGAACAAAGTTTCACAAAAATAAAGAAGAGGAACCGTTCGTTACAAAAATATATCACACTGTAAAATGCCTGCATGATTAACTTGCCATTTTGTTTAAAAACCGCCACCGCGCATTTTTTAATCATAATGGACATGCTATGTGTGGAATATTGTTCAGTTTCGGTAACCCTAACCCTATAGGACCTTTGATAGAAGGGCTTGAGTTGATGCAATACGTACGTTATAAGCCATATATTATAAAACGAATTACACGACGCTACTTAAAACCCACAGGAAAACCAAACCAATTATTTGACAATGTGTAGACAGTTGGGACAGCATAAGTGCCCACATACATGTAAGTGATATAGAACTACCTTTGTTATACAGCAACATTTAAAATTAAAGGGGCTTTTTCACAGATTTTCGAAATGCAATTTCCGATTTTTTTTTGACACAGATTAAACAAATGATAGTGTATATCATGAAGCTAAATAACAATATTAAAGTAGAACCGTACCAACAAGTTTATGAGAAAATCGATAAAAAAGTTGTCAAGATTTGCAAACGCAAAACGATCAAATAATGTGGAGTGTTTTGCCATTTCCGGTCCGGTAAAGATTTTGACAACACGTCGATCGCTAATAGAAAATTTATAAATGCATGTCATAATATAACAGTCCGGATGGCCGAGTGGTAAAGGCAACATATTTTTATCCAATGCACACACGATCGAATCCGGTGGGGCAATTTCGTGTTTTTTTTTTTCGTTCCTTAATTTTGCACTTGTTATTATACTTCAGCTATAGAGTTAAGATGTTTACATCTAGAAATTAAAGGCATTTAAATAATGACGCACTTGAAAAAGGCCTTAATCGTTGAACGAGTCACTTCAAAGCATTAACACAATGCAGTAATTTAAAATCAATTAAATAAAACCTCACACTCAAAGCCCGTTAATCTATTGTTAACACACTTGCTAGCTTTTATAGACATTCTGGACTCGCATAGTGTGTCTACATGGTAAATATTGTATATTGTTTTTAAAAATATAACACGCATCTTGAGAAATACTCTGCAAAAACAAATGACACATGTATGTTGTAAATTAAGGGGTGTTGCGGCAGTTTATTTAACCAAGGATATATTTATGGTAACACCGATGCTATTATCACAACCTAATAGTTTTGTTATCAGAATCATCACACATTTATGACCGAGTAGGTTCATAATAGGTACTCAGTGGTTCGATCCCAGGTGCGGTTAACTTTTTTTTTTATTCTTTTTTTCTTTCTTTTATTTCACTCTTGTTTTTTTCCTGGAGCTCTTTAGTCCTGTTGTTTACATTAATCAATTTAAAGCATTTAATCACAAACTTCAAAACATGCCGAAATCTGTCAACAAGTCCCTGTTATTGATGATTAAGGTCGAGATTGATACTGTATGGTCTTATGTTT
>VMBQ01003407.1:17353-37997 GCA_007657795.1 Dreissena rostriformis
TTATTATTTAAATAACGTTTTACATGTTGCCTGAAATATTATTAAATTTTCTTAATAACATCTTAATTCACGATTGAAATGTTCAACATGAAAAATACAACATACATCTCTTGAAAAAAACATCAGCGATAAAGGCGCGAACGAATTCGCTAAATGGGAGGCGATGTTCCAAGTGTGGATTAAAAGCGTTTATGGGTTTGCCCGTGACACCACATGTCTGCACATGTGTAGATACCGTAATTAAGATAAGATATCACGCGTCACGTTTAAATAACATGTTAAATGACAATCAAGATCTTATTCATGCCAGGGACCTACACAAATAGGTCCATGTCCATGCTGTGTTTTATTACTCTTAAAAGAATGCAGATGAACCTTAATTATTTCTACTAATTACGTAATTTATATTTAAAAAAACACGAACTATTATGTGGTTGTCAGATCGATAACAGAAACTCTTTAAATCCTCAAATATATTCGATAAAACCGTTTCGCTTCCTTGTTTTGCGTAGGGACCTATACAAACATATATAGGTCCATGTTTATTTCTTCAGTACCGTTTTGGAGGCGCGCGAGAGTATTCAGGGGCGGGTAATCCGGGAGGTATCGATTTCTGGGATTGTCTATACTAGCAGTCAAATAACTTTTAAAATCAGAGTCAAAGGCAATGATGTGTTAAATGTGCCATGTAACATAATATACAGTGGTTCTTTACCTATGTTGTCCAAATAATGCCCCTGGGATCATGCAACGCCTGAGGATAATGGAGATTTGTTTTATTGTAACTTGAAAAGCCAAACGGCTTAAACGTGTTTGAAACAACAAAGTACACATGTGCCATCTGATTTATAATTACATGTATATGTAATTTACAATTTTTGAAATCATGGGCTAAATACTTATTGTTCAAAATAAAGTCACATTCACAAAATATTGTGATCCTTTACAACTATTTGTCAACACAGGTGAGCGATCTAAGGACATCTTGTTTTATCACATGCTATACCTTGTTTTCAATGAAATACAGACAGTACGTATTTTTTGTATTACACATGTGTAATACACCATTTTTAAGCGTTTGCATTGGCTACAGAATCAATAACTAACACATCGCATGGCTTTATTTTGGTGAAATGACGTCGTCAACATGAAATGACGTCACGATAGTAAACAACTTTTAGATCTATCAGCATTTGTTTGGTCAATTAAGATGTATTTTATTTAGTTTAAAAGCATGTTATAACAAAGATCTGACACTTGTTGTCATATCATTCCATATTTTATTAAACTCGTCCAGGAAATTCGTTAGTAAGCGAGCCAAAGGCTCGCTTACTAACACAATTCCTGAACTCGTTTAATAAAATATGGTATGATATGACAACTCATGTCTGACCCTGTATATATTATTTGCGTTGCTTTACTTTGCAAGTTGTTACGTGAGTAAATTCTATACGGTGCAATTCTGTATATGGTGAATGGGCTAATTTGATGATTAATACATTAAATTTATATTCTGAAGTTTGTTTGATATGGGCATATAAACGGCAAATACAACAATTTATTTTCAAAAATATTTAAATCTTTGAATGACAATATGTTTAGGATGTTTAATATGCTGGTTACGTTTTTTTTTTAAATAAATTGTAAAATGTATATTTTTATAATTATAAGATGTGGCTCCCGGGACACTTTTCGAGGGCAGAGGAAAATCAATTTATGTGGCATAGGAGTGCCATTGTTACAATGAATCGCCCGTCAATTAAGTATGTTTATGTAAAGCTTGAACAAAATGTCGAATTAATAATTTTCCCACTTGGGTATTGCACATGACACTACGTCATACATTTCCCGCCTGTCAGCGGGTTTATTAAAAACATCCTCGGTTGAGAACATGTCTTTCAAGACAAAATCTTAGCGAATGAATATGAATTGCATAAACTTTATAAACTATGTATGCAATAAAAGTTAAAGTTAATCAAATAATTGCTACACGGCGGGTAAGAGATAAGAAAGTTATGCAAATGGCATTGTTTAGTTTGTAATTAAACTTATGTTATTATTTACTTTTGTCTATTTGAAAGCCTCATGATCGCAGTTAACGATTGGATAACGTGCGTAAATCCGAATCGAATATTGAGTGTATCATTAAAGGGACACCGTCAAACAAACTGGCTTTAAATGTATACTGTTTTAAAAAGAACCAATATAAAACACAAATGGTTTTGACGGATTCAAAAACGCTTGTTTATATCCATTCAGCTTAAAGAAAAAATCAAGCCGCTTACTACGAAGCTGGCCCTTTGAAGTGAATGTAAACACAAACATACTTTTCTAATAAAACAAATATATTTTTTAATAACTTCAAACTAATGATGATATTAGACAATATATATCTGAAGGATTAAACATGAAAACGGAAAATGGCCAAATGGGTCCAACATAAAAAGCACGATTATTTGGTACAACTCAAAACAAGAAACTAGTTCTAATACGCAGAAGAACAATTTAAAAACCTTTGTGGTACAATTTTCAAGCGTACATTTTTACATCGAGAGGTCCCGGGTTAATTACCAGCAATGCAAAGTGTTTAATGGGTTTAGCTAATTTGGTTAAATATATAGATCTACAATGTGTCATATATAAAACAACAGCAAGCGCAAAGACAAAAGGATTTCATACCAATGGTTTAAAATTCCCAAGCGTGGATGCATCCAATACAATTTCGTTTTGTTTGTGTTTCATTTTCATGATGAGGTCGTCCGCACTACCAATACACAAACTCTGAAGTTCAATGTTCTTCACGAAAATTAAGTGTTGAGCTCCGTTGCAAATCTTCACATGTCAAGAAACAAAAATACTACGTAGACAATCTATAGTATCCAACGCTGTAACAAGAAGACGTTAATATTCAACTTTCCGATTAAAATTCATCTTAAGACAAACTGAAACATAACACCGTTAAGTTATGTAATAAAAATACAATTTCTTTTGTTGTTCATGCGGTAAAAAACAAATCAACGCAGCACGCATTGTAAACTACATAATATTACATAGAAATGTTTGACCGTTAAACATTTAAAATCGGTTTTACCTGTACACTTAATATATGTACATCGTCCTTCTTTAATAATAATAATAAAAAAAAAAAATCTAAAAAAATAACATAACACTATGAGTACCGGTGTAGCTCGCGATGTTTTGAAAATCTGTTTTAGTTTTGCATTTAAATACAAGAAGCACACACATGAGCACACCTTTCTCCCATCCTATACTCGAGATCCGGCTTTGAATTATAGCTCTACATACATAAACATATCTTCAAGTGTTTGTTTGGAAGTAAAAACCCTGTATTACGTAGATGCACAAATACCGCTGACTTATGTTATCGATCTTGAAATCATGATTACTGATAAGGGAAGCGTCATAAGCACACTAATGAAGAGCAACTTGCGAAAATTGGTACAAAATGCGTTTCTTACATCGTTTAGTTCCGGTTGGCTCGGTTAGTAAAGTATATGCATCCTTTGTGTAAACACCGTAATAGAGCAGTGGCGTACCATCAGTTAACATTATGCAGTAAATGAGTTATTGAAATCTACGATCGTCGACTTCGATTCCTTATTATAATGTCATAGATCTGTTTAGAGCGACCGTTTTTTTCGGAGCGTGTTAAATTTATACGCCGATTATGTTTATCTCCACGCTGCGGTTACCTCCCATTTCCATTTAGACGGTAAGCTAGTAAAAACATTACAAATCCGGAGACTTTTTGTTTGTTATTTAATGAAACGCAATGCATTTTTTTCGCATAAATGGTCTTTGTAGTAAAAAAGATATATAACAGTTAGTAGTACTGTATTTAAAATAATGAAAATACGATTTTGATCGATCATTGTCACGTGGTTTGAAATGTCGGCAATGATTTGATATTGATGTATGCACGGAGCCAATCAAATGATCGGAAGTTGGTGTGATCCTTATTAGGCCATTGACATATGTTTACACATATATAACACTACCATTCTAAAACTGAATTTACTTTACTAATTTGCAACAACAAAGCGGCGTGTCCTGGTCGGTTTTAAACTAGCATTACTGATTCACATGGATATACTATTAAATATGTAACATTTCAGTTGATAGCGGTATTTAAACCCATGGCGTTGTATTAGAGTGACCTTTAAGTACTCTGTTCTTACAGTTATGAAATAACACACTATAACTCTTTCTGTAGCTTGTGGGTGTTATATTAATTACTTTGACCGAGCGCTGTCAATTAGAAAGGTCAAAACAGGTATGTATAATACTTGTAAAGATTTGGTTTCTGTTTACGTACGAATGTGCTTTAATCTTCGTCAATCCTGATTAGCTTAATGGTATGCACGCGTCATTATATTACCGTGCGGTCATCGTCACGCTAGTCACGAAACAATTTACAGTAATGTACTCATTTCTCACATTGTTCCGTGACCAGCTGTTTGCGGACTCCAACATTAATTGAGGGACACAGGCCTCGTCGGAAATGGCTTTTGTTGACTTGCAAGAAAATCATGGAAATGCTGTGATGATAAGCGGACTAAAAAAGTGACAATATACAAGCTGGTTTGTTGAAAAAGGGTCAAACATATTCCTCACATTGTCCTTTATAAGTACATAACATTTAATCAAATATCGTCATTCATTTTTATGAAAGCGCGTTATCCAGTTTTGACGGCCACACAGACGGACGGACGGACAGCCAGAAAGACATTATTGATGGAGGAGAATACTAACGTCTCATTCACTGAAACTTTATATCTCGTCGTAACGACGTACCATGTGTAATAAAACAATGGTAATGCAAAATATAACTTGGAAAGTCGCAACTACGACAAAAATACGTACTTACGACATAAATGTCTTAATTATTACATACATAGTCGTAGATACGAGATTATTTGTAAAATATTAAGTGTTGTTTTGTTGGTGTTGTTGTGTTATTTACCCATGTCGCCATGAAGCTTCCATTTTTTCCAGACACGACTCTTAATTATTTTTCTCTTTTGCTTCGGCAGATTTAATTCATGATATGTTTGTACAGCAATTTTGTTAAAATGTCTGTACCGTGTGATCTATATTTTTGTTCTGTGTGGACCAGTTGAATGTACACAATACATCGCTTTAGGTAACGTTTTTTTATAATAACTATTCCTTATGAACAATCTTTCACGAAAATAAAGAAGAGGAACCGTTCGTAACATAAATATATCACACTGTAAAATGCCTGCATGATTAATTTGCCATTTTGTTTAAAAACAGCCACCGCGCATTTTTTTAATCATAATTGACATGATACGTGTGGAATATTGTTCGGTTTCGGTAAAGCGCGGTGTAGTTAAAAGAAAACACGTGATATAGGACCTTTGATAGAAGGGCTTGAGTTGACGCAATACGTACGTTATAAACCATATATTATACAATGAATTACACGACGCTGCTAAAAACCCACAGGAAAACCAAACCAATTAGTTAACAATATGTAGACATTTGGGACAGCATAAGCGCCCAAATACATGTAAGTGATATAAAACTACCTTTGTTATACAGCAACATTCAAAATTAAAGGGGCTTTTTTCACAGATTTTCGAAATGGAAGTTTACATTTTTTTTGGACACAGATTAAACAAATAAAAGTGTATATGATGAAGCTAAATAACAATATTAAAGTAGAACCGTACCAAAAAGTTTATGAGAAAATCGATAAAAATAATCAAGATTTACAAACGCAAACGATCAAATAATGTGGAGTGTTTCTGTCATTTCCGGTAACTATTTTGACAACACGTCGATCGTTTATAGAAAATTTAAAATGCATGTCATAATATAACAGTCCGGATAGCCGAGTGGAAACGGCAACATATTTTTATCCAAAAGCACACACGATCGTATCCTGTGGGGCAATTTCGTTTTATTTCTTCGTTCCTTAATTTTGCACTTGTTACTATACTTCAGCTATAGAGTTAAGATGTTTAAATCTAGAAATTAAAGGCATTTAAATAATGACGCACTTGAAAAAGGCCTAAATCTGTAAACGAGTAACGTCAAAGCATTAACACAATGCAGTAATTTTAAATCAATTAAATAAAATCTCACATTCAAAGCTCGTTAATTTATTGTGTACACGCTTGCTAGCTTTTATAGACATTCTGGACTCTCAACGTATGTTTACATGGTAAATATTGTATATTGTTTCTACAAATATAACAAGCATCTTGAGAAATACTCTGCAAAACAAATGACACATGTATGTGGTAAATTAAATTAACCCAACAACTCGGTAAGCAATACGTGCTTAGTTGCTAGAATTCTTAAACGCGCCTTCAAGAACGATGGTACCATATCGCTTGCTTAAAAGTAATATTAATGCAAAAGTGCAATTTGTTTTACTGAAAAAAAAACGACGAGATTTTCTATTTTTAAATTTATGGAAAAAAAAACACATATATCTTGCTATGCGTTGATTAAATGTATTTTCAATAAGATGATGGCATGTAAAACAGTTTTGAAACGCCACATTAGTGATCTATAAGATTTCGACGATGATAAATTAGTTAAAATTGCGATATTGCATGAATGGTTCATTGCTCGATGTAGTTGGAAGTTTCCTGGTTACCGTGCATTATGGATATTTAAATCACATGCAGAGAGTGCACGTCTGCTATTAAAGTACACGCAAAGGCTGTTCTGTATATTTTTATTGACTTATTTGAAAGATCAAATACATGTTTTGTGTAATATTCCTTATTGCTATCACCAACATGTCCGTTAATATAGTAATCCAAAGTATAAAAAGAAATAAATATTATCTGAATACAATATAGATATAGAATATTAAAATATTGATGACTTATGAAAATAGTAATAAAAATATTTAAACTTTATAATATAATACTATCATTCATGCATTGCCTTTGAAGTGGCTGATCTCAAACGGTTATTTAATATCAAATAATCATAATCCCACAATACATATCCAACACATATGTCACACTGTATCTTATCGAAGTTATTCCATTGTATGATCAACCAAAGTTGTATTTCTTGAAGTCTGGTAATAATATTTATTATTCCGAATGGTGAACACTGACCACTCGCATTGAATGTCAACAGTACTCATGTAGAGTTTTAACAGGCTTAAGTACGCAATACTTGAATATAATTGCTTATTAAAGGTAAATAGTTCACAGGGATTAGCTGCCCTGATCTGTACAATAAATGATAGTCCACAATCATTACATGTCAAATCAGTGCAATTATGATAATCCACATGTATTCTATGGCCAGATAGGTGCAATAAACGATAGCCCCCAACTGATTATTATATCAACTCCATGCAATTAACGACAGTCAAAGCGAACTGTATAACCAGATCGGTTAAACAACTCCCATGCGATCCATGGGTCAAAGTCAGTTTTGACCAAGGGGCATAGTGAAAAAAAAAACAATTGTAGAGGACCACGGTACCACGTTAAATATAGCAAACAATTGTTTGTTCTGACTTGAGGGGCATGATTTGAGAAACTTAGTAGAAGACAACCATATGATGTCACATACCAAATATTAAAGCCCCGGCTCCTTCCGGTTTTAGAGAAGATGTATAGCTTAGGTTTCCATTCTGAAGCCCTTTTGACCTACAAATACAAAGGACCGAAACGAAAAATATCTTTTTTATGGCTATCTTAAAGATACTTCAAGTGACATTGTACAAAGTGACTGGGCACTGCTAGTTAATGCAATTCATGATTCTTCCAGTCATGACAATTAGTAGACATCTAGTGTGTCTTGCATTAACAGTAACTGAAGATGACCTGTTTAGCAATTTCTGTTTTACTCAAACTCACATGTGATTTGTTTTAACTTGATTATGATACATTCGCTTATAATTGACTATAATGTTTCTTTGTAATGGTATGCAACTAACAGGATGATATTGTCAATATATTATGGATAACCTAACTTTAGCTAAAATGTTCGTTTTCGTTTAAGGTACATTGTATATTACGTTATCAATAATAGTGAAATTGGGTAGTAATCGAATACTTGTTGTATATTTATCTACGTTTTGGTTTAATATCACACTTCAAATGAGAATAGCTTTACAAGTTTACAAATAATACACCAACTTTTGCTTTCGACATTGGTGTGTGATATTGAAAATTAACAACAGCTGAAATAATGCAATTAAGATTTTTTTTTGGTATATTTATTCATGATTACATATTTTGTTAATCATGCCACTCTTTTTATGTTAAACATACTATGTGATTATTGTATACCTACATGTGTATGTTGTTCGAACCTTCGATATCGGAGGAAATAAAGAATTAATATCTATATATTAAAATGGTAACACATATTAGTTGATAGCGGTGTTTTTACCTATGGTGCTGTATTAAAAGAGACCTTAACGTACACTGTTCGTACAGTTATGAAATAAAAGACTTAAACTCTTTTAATGTGACTTATAATTGTTATAGTATTGTTTTCAACCGAGCGCTGTCCATTTAAAAGGTCGGAATAGGTATGGATAGTACTTGTAAAGATTTAGGTTTTGTTAACGTACGAATGTAGTTTAATCTACGTCAATCCTGATTAGCCTAATCCTATGCACGCGTCATTAAATTACCTTGCGGTCATCGTCACGCTAGTAACGAAACATTTAACAGTAATGTACTCATGTCTCACATTGTACCGTAACCAGCTGTTTGCGGACTCCAAAAGAAATTGAGAGACACATGCCTTGTCGGAACTGGCTTTTTGGACAAGAAAATCATGGATATGCTGTGATGATAAGCGTTCTGAAACAGCGACATTGCACAAGACATATTGGATCAGAAAGAATAATTTAAGAATATACGGCATATTTACATTACAGTCGCAGTTTACAGTTTCGCGGACGGAACGAACTGACAGCCACACAGAAGGACAGACGACCA
Source organism: Dreissena rostriformis (assembly GCA_007657795.1). Classification (NCBI taxonomy): domain Eukaryota; kingdom Metazoa; phylum Mollusca; class Bivalvia; order Myida; family Dreissenidae; genus Dreissena; species Dreissena rostriformis. The sequence continues at coordinate 26,329 of VMBQ01003407.1, forward strand.
GCCAGAAAGACATTATTGACGAAATAGAATCCTAAACTACCCTCCGGGGAAAACTTTATATCTCGTAATAACGACTAACCATGTGGTAATTACGAATTAGAAAGTCGAAAGTACGATAGAAAAGACTATATTACGACATACAAGTCGTTATTATAAGATCAAAAGTCGAAGATATGATAATTTATTACATATTTAGTGGTGTTTTGTTGTTGTTATTTTTTAATTTACACAAGTCACTGGAACTCTTCCATATATGCAAGACAGTTTCCTTAAAAACATTCCCTTGGGAACCGGACGATTTCTTTCTTGCTTTTGTTATAGCCAATGTGCATGCACCATGTGATCTATAAAATAGGTTCGGTTAGGGCCAGTTGTACAGACACAATCCAAAGTGACGATTATCACAATAATTATATTAATTTTTCTTTAAATGCGCGGTTCCATTTTTTGTATGTACAAAACACACGGTGCAGTACCGTTGATTTTAGGGCTTGAATTTATGCAATACGCGCGTTATAAACTATCTATTATACACAGAAGTACACGGTGCTGCTAAACCAGGGCAAACACCAGACCATTTTGACAGTGTCTAGACATTTGTCACATCATAAGTGACAAAATAAGTGGTATAAAACTACTTTTGTAGCACAGCAACTTGTAAAATAAATAAAGGAACTGTTTTAAAAGTACTAGTAATTATACTTCAGATATACTCGAGATATAGTTCCCAGAGTTAAATCTAGCAATTTAAGGCATTTAATACAATGACACACTTGCAAAAAGGCCATAATATGTGAACGAGTCACTTAAAAGAGTTAACACAATGCAGTATTTTAAAATTAATTAAATAACAACTCACAATAAAAGCCCGTTAATCTATTTGATTAACAGACGTGCTAGCTTTAATAGACATTTTGAACTCTAATGGTCTTTTTACATCGTAAATACTAAATCTTGCTTTTTTTACAAACACGGGTATAAAACGCATCTTGAAAAATACTCTGCATACTTTTGTGACACGTACGTGTAGTAAATTAAACCTTTGCATGCTGGGTAATTTGTCGTCTGCTAAAATGTCGTCTGCTGAATTTCTAAAATTAGCATTTTCTTCGAATTTTTTTTCAAAGAATACTATCAGAATAGCAAACACTTTGGATCCTGATGAGACGCCACGTTCTGTGGCGTCTCATCTGGATCCAAACTGTTTGCAAAAACCTTCAAAATCCGGTTCCAGCACTCAAAGGGTTAAAAGGTTCCGAACAACACGCACATCAATGCTGTTACATGCATTTAGTTGTTAGAATGTTTAAACGCGCGTTCAAAACAGCTGGCAACATCTCTGGCTTTTAAGATATAACTTCAAACGCGAAAATTAATGAACTGAAAGTTAAAAAAACGAAGAGATTTTTTTATGAATAAAAACAATAAAAACATTATCTTCTTATGCTTTGATAATCTCCATGCAGAGTTGTCGTTCCATGCTCTCACATACAATGCGAATGTAATGTAATCGTCGTGCAAGAGATTGATGCTTTGATTACATCTATTTTATATAGGGTGATGGCGTGTAAAACAGTTTTGAAACGCCACATTAGTTATATATAAGATTTTGACGATGATAAATTAGTTAAATTGCGATTTTGCATGAATGGTTCATTGCTCGAGGTAGTTGAAAGTTGCCTGGTTACCGTTCATTATGAATATTTAAATCAAATGCAGAACGCGAAACTTTGCTATTAAAGTGCATACGAAGGGTGCACTGAAGATTTATCTTCTTATTTGAAACATAAAATATGGTGAAGAAAAATTCCTTTTTGCTATGGCAAAAAGTTCGGTAATATAGTTATTCAAAGTATTCAAAGACGAAAATAAAACTTGTTTTTGTCTGAACACAATACAGACTACAACAAATATTGAGTAGTTATAAAAATAGTAATAAAATATATTTCAACTACATATAATAGGATGCATGCATTGCCCTTGCAATATATTTAAGTGATCTCAAACTGCTACATTATATCAAATACTTATAATCCAACGACAAATATCCAACACATATGTCACACTGTATATGATCGAGCTATGCCTTTGTATGAGCAATCTTAATTTTATTTCTTGAAGTCTGGCAATAATATCCGTATTTAGAACACTGGCTACTGGCATTTAATTTCAACAGTTCTCATGTAGAGCTTTAACCCGCTTAAGTCTGCAATATTGGCTTAGAATTGCTGATTAAGGATCAATAGTTCACAGGGATTATCTAGTCAGATCAGTGCAAAAAACGATAGTCAACACCGTTTATTTAGTCGGATTACAGCAATAACGCGAAAATCTATTATTATTATATTATCTACTCAAGAGGTGCAAAAAACGATAGTCTTCACGGATTATCTAGTCAACTCCATTTAAAAACGACATTCAACGCGAATTATTTTGTCAGAACGGCACAATAAACGCAAGTTTTATATATTTTCAGACTAGTGCCATAAACGACAGTCAACGCGAATTATCTTTTCGGTAGTCAAAACGAACTACAAGTATCTTGTCAGACAAGTGCAATAAACGATACCCCATACGGATAATCTAGACAAATCAGCGCAAAAACGATAGCGAAAGCGTATTACCAAGCCTACCGAGTATGTAGTCAGAAAAGTAAAATAACAATAGTCACCGCGAACGACCTTTAAAGTCAGTGCAATAACGAAAGTGCTCGCTGAGTATCTAGTCTGATCAGTTCAATTAAAACACAAATGACGAATATTCAACAGTCTCGAAATATTTAAGTTTTCTCGAAAGTCGGAAGGTAAAACTTAGAAGGCCCATATGTGAATCAGCAATAAGCTTATTTGTGTCAAAGAAGGAAAAGCAACATGGATCACAACAAACAATTACAAAAGGACCCCAGCTATAAACACTACATAGGGTTCAAACAAGAAAATCCGTAAGGACATATGTATACGAGAAAGAAAGTCCACAAAGGACCCAGCAGATATCATATTAAGATCCAAGAAGAAATGTCGATTAAGATCACATAAAAATGTCAATGAGGACACACATAACAAATCAACATGTATCTCAACAATAAAATTCATAATGATACAAGCAAGAACGTTGCCCGGTATGCCAGCAAGAAAATATAAAGAAAGCAAATATATGTAAGATTGTCTATGAGGATCACGGCTTGAAAGTCCATATGGGTGCCAGCAGGGAGAATACATGTAGGCCTCAAATAAAGGAATCTGACTTTAAAAATAATGTTTATTATAAGAGCAGAACTGTAATGATTTCAAACTGTTTGTAGGTAAACAATAGTTTCAGCGAAAAGAAAAGTTATGTTTGACCGAAACGAGAATTATTCACAATTGACCAAAAATTTAACAATCATCTCTTTCTAAGGTGCCACTGTAGAACATATCGTGGACAACCTATCAAATAGATATCTCTATCGCGTTGATTGAAACCACATAAAAATTTACATAAAAGCGTCGTAAGAAAGTAATAAACCATTGTATGTTTAAAAGTTTTAAGTCCTAGAGGTAATAAAATGAACACGCTCGTATCTAAAATCATATCATACATAACAGCTGATGTATTCGTCATTGTTACAAACTATGCGCACTCGATGATGTTTTTCAATCTTTTATTGTGTTTTAGGTGTTGCACCTGACAAACGTTTATGTAAATGTGACACTTTGAGACACTTAGCAGTGGGTGGGGAATTAAATATTCTCGTGTCGCATGGCAGTGTTCTATTTTTGAACCGATTGAATCGTGTTTTTCGATTCTGTATTTTAAAGTGGTTCTAGAATGTTTCTTAAATTCAAACGAATCCATTTATGTATACAATTATATGTAAAAATGTCAAATCAAAAATTGAAGATTTTAACTTGTTTGTCGTGGATTTGTTTGTTGTTGCATATATGTCCGTTTGATTGTATTTCGATAAAGATCCGAAATATATAACCATCCCATATGGTATATGTGTTTATTCTCAGAGCGATGGCGTGAGCATGAACATGTACAACCAATACTATCGGAGTATATAACCAGATTTGACTGGATTGTATCGGAGTATATAACCAGATCTGACTGGATAGTATCGGACGGATGTGCATGCGTGGGCGCATGCTCTTTGGAGGCATTTAAAGTTTAATAAGCTGTATGTTTTCACTCACCTGTGCAATGCAGGCCGAGTTTTGTCCGTCGTACGTTGTACCTCGTCCGTAAACGTGTCATTCAAACAACATCTCTTACTTAACTGTTCGGTAAATTTTAACGAAACTGTTAATGGGTATTGCATGAGCCTTTTTTTTTAAGATAATTTACTTGTTTCGGTCCGTTACATTTGTAGGTAAAAAGAGCTTATATAATATTTAAGAATGAGTTCTTAAGCAATCAATCTTCTATAAAAAACCGCATAAGCCGGAGGATTAATATTTGGCTTGACATCGTATGGTGGTCCTCTACTAAGTGTCAAAACTGACTACGCCCCAGTTTCATATTTTTGCTATATTTCACATCGTAAAGTGGACCTCTATACATTTTTTTCTCACGCCTCCGGGACAAAAGTGGCAACACAACAAGAGTCGCACGATTAATATAAACCTATATAGTAAATACATTAAAAAGTCCTCTTCTGTAAAAACTTCAAGTCAAATAGCTTTGATATGTAATATGTAACATCAGATAGAGGTCATGTCAAAAGTTTGAACACATCATGCCCTTAGAATTAACACTGGCTAGATGTCACATGTTTTATATAGACTTGTCTACTCTCGTTATCTCGAAGTCGGCGGGAACAAGACAAAATATCGAGATAACGAGAGCTCGAGATATCCGATTAGGCGTTTTCAAAGAAAAAATGAGACGAAAATAAACCTTGTTTTTAACATCTAAATACCTGCTACTAAACTAAAGCCGTCACCGTGTGGCATTATACTCACAACGGCGTAATAATTACTGTATGAGATTCAATGCGCGTTTCTTACGATTCTTTGATGTTAAAAAAATACTGAACTGTACATGTACATTTTTAAGTTTTAAATACAAAGTTCAATCGATTATTAGTGCAGGATATAATAAAAATGAAAAGCCATTTTGAGTCTTATCTTTATTATCTTTATTAGCATTCCGACCAATTGTCATGCAATACCAGATGTTTGTTAAATTTTGTTCTTAAAATTCCATTTTAAATGCGATAGCGATTTAAGGATTATGCAAGTGAACCTTGTTTCATATGTTATTACTTTCATAAATTTTCTACATGATAACATTTGATGCATTTGTTTTAAATGTCATGACGTTAGGTCTCCTCATTTCGAACAAAACACTCATCCCACTTGTTAATTATTGCAGCAATTCCAAATGTCTCTGAGCTGCATTTATACATAATTCCATAAAATACTCCCCACCAACACCGTAATATGCGCTTTTAATGTAAACGAACTTAATAAAGGAGCACTCAACGTAATATAATACTATTCATCAGACACAATGAGAAAATAAACTTTCAAATTGAAAACAAATTAAAATTAAAATGCAAATAAAGTGCATTCTTTACCAACGTGAAGATCTGAGTTATTCGCACTTCGAGATAAACCACAGTAAATACATGTAAAATCGGGACTCGGGGCACATTTTTATATCGAGATATCGAATTATTCGAGATAACGAAAATCGAGATATGCGAAGTTTATTAACATAGATAAAGAAGAAAAACAGTTGGGACATTGAGCTTACCTCGACATATCGAGAAAATCGAGACATGCGCTGTCGAGATAACGAGAGTAGACTGTAGTTAATAAACTTACAAATCATCCTCTCTTAAAACCTAAAGTTTGTTAACATCAGATAGAGGTCCAGTCCAACATTTGTACAAATCATTCACATGGGATTAAAACTTGCCACGCCTCAGATTTATAAGAATGTTTAAGGTAAATAAACTTAAAAATCTTATCTGAAACCACAATTAAGCGAGCTTTGATATTTGGTATGTATTATCATATAGTGGTCTTCTCCAAAAATGTTCCAATCATGCCCCAAGGGTAAAAGCTGAACATGTCACGAATCACACATTTATCTTTGCGTGCATACAAGTAATCGAATAACTTGTAACATTTTCTTAAACCAACAAGGCAAAGAGGTGTACTATTTGTCATGTAATATCATACAGTGTTTTTTTTACTTAATTTGTTCAAATAATTCCTCTTTTATCAAAATTTGCATCGCCTGAGGAATGGGTGAAACTATCTTCATGACTTATAAATCATTATAACTGTTAATAAAAGTGTATGAAACCACACAGTGCACATCTTTGGTGCTTGGCATGTGACATCAGAAATGCAATTATATGTATATGTAACTAACAATGTTTGAACTCATGTGCATATACTTATTGTTAAAAATAAAGTCTTCTTCATATCAAATCGTGGTCCTTTACAAATTTTGTTTCATTCAGACCATTGCGATCGAAATTGATCACACCCTATTACAAAGGTGACCGATCTAAGACCACCTTGACCATTTTGATTTATTATTATTGGTGCTTTGCTTTGAAAATATATACAAGGCTATTTTTTAATTGGTGAATCGGCAAATTTGATAATTTCTATTTAAAGTGTATACATGTATTCACAAGATTGTTTAAGAAAGGCATACGACTTTTAACGGCACAAACGCTTGTCATTTCTGCCACGTTAATTGAACGTTCATAAACTCTGTATAAGTCATGCTCTTTGCAAAGTATTATGGATTGCTTTGTTAATTTAACCTTAAACTGTGATCTTTGTCTTTTGCCTACGTACCTAGTTTGTGCGCAGTACACGTCAACACAAAGGTCCAAAGCTTTTATAAAATCGAACCATAATGTACAAAGTGTTAGTGGTTGATTTCGCACATATGACGAACAGCATAACAAGTTGACCTTTACATTGGACCTTAAGGTTCTTTTTGCCGATTTAACTCCGAAATATAGAGCAAAAACACTCAATGCTGAAGGGGTTTATACTCTGGCAATGTGGTCTGCATTGAATTTCTCTCTTGAACAGTTTAACCTCAAAACGTTACTTTGACCTTTGACTAAAGAACAGCTGTCTCACGCGCGGCTCTATGGTCCATAATGTTAATTATGTCTGCCAAGTAATTTGGCATTCTATTCGTGATGGAAAACAATATCCAGCGGACATGGTATTAATATTATTTTGAGATTGGACATTGAATGGTTACCTTGACCTTGCAACAAGGGCTTTGTTAATGATAACGACACTTGACGTGTTACCTGTGTCCTACATGCCCTTTTCAAGTGCGAGATTACCATTTTACTGACGATGATAATAAGTATGTTGTAGAAGATGATGATGATCCGGAAAAGGCGTTTACCTCTCGACTCATTTTCTCTGCAGCCTTTACATCCAACATCAGACCTTCCAATTTATTGCGCTGCATCCTATCTGTTTTCTAACGCACAGTCAGTTCAAATATCCCACCTGTCAACATATTCACAGAAACAGTATTTCTTGTCTTGATTCACAGTTAAATGATAATAATGTGTATACATGCAGCGTCTGTTTTTTCATTCACTGATTCATTACATCTGAACACGTGCGTGTTGGCAGATGCACATTTACATGGCATCACAGCATACATCTACGTGCGTTTTTCCTGACAATATGCCCCAATCCATATAACTTTATATTCCATACGTCAGGCGCAAACAAAAACATTGTGCATATAAATAAACAACATTCTGTTTTTTTTCCATTGACACTGCTGTGGGTGTCAAAAATGATATGTGTATATGAATAATTGTGCAGATATCAATACTGCTCAATAATATCCAGGAAACTCTAGTTTCAATTCATTTCTAAGTTTTGAATGGTTCCGAAATCACTTCCTTCATAAAAAGAAATAAGCCGGATACTGTCATAATTATTGACTTTCCACAATAGTAAAACCATAGTTCGTTATAATATATATCAAAGACACGTTATTTCCTACTTCGTGATTCTTTCTTATTCCGATTGTTTTATTGTTGTTATTGGTGTACGTTTTGTAGTGCTGAAAACTAACAACACACGTACATTAATTTTATTTCGCAGAGTTGCGAAGTTGAAACATCCGATTCATTTGGACGCTGTCCGACCCAGAAGCAGGGCAGAGAATAGTTTGTATATACAAATAACCGTAAGGGAGAAGGACAAATATGCAAGATTTCGCCTGATATTAATTGTATTGTCAATTCCTATCATCATAAGATAACAGACACATCAACAATAATGTGCAAAAACGTTCTTCTTCACATGCGGCGCATAGGGAAGATATCCCTTATGAAGAGAATTGTTCTTTTATATTTTATGTGCTGTACGCATCATTTGATAACTGCATTTCGCCCACAGATATTAACATTTAACATTTTATTGCAGGAATTCAATAGAATTATACAATTTTATTTATTAAATTTCTGTGCCTTATTTTTTAATACATGAGCTTTCAATTTCTTCATAAATGAAAGTTTGTAGAGTTGTATCTGTCTACTTAAAGTCGAAATTCGATTACTAAAAGCAGAGGAAAAAGTAACCAATGAAACCATTTTTAACATAAATTATCATTAAATCATGGCATTGGTACCACACGCTTGCGGCTATTCAAGTATCTTACGTTCAAAGATATTTTTGATCACAACGAATGCACCCGTGAAAGCAAAATTTTGTAATCTTTTTTAGCATCCATTATTCAACACAGATACAACCTCGCACAATGCTTTAGCTCTTCGATAATCACTTTCGATGGGACATGCCTTCATGTTATTGCAACAAATCGGCCAGTAACCACGTTTGCGTAATCCGGCAATAAAACGCGTAAAACATGCCATGCGCGCGGCGAAAGTAAACATCCTTGTATCAGCAGAACAAACATAGGAACGCGCGGAAACATAACGGATCGTAATGTGGAAAAGAAAGAGTTGTGTCAGTGGAATCTCATACACTAGATGTGTCATGCGATTTGAACAAACATTGGTGCTGTCGTATTAAAGAGTTTACAACACATAACAAGTAATAATTAAAAAAAAATCATTCACGACTAATTTTCCACATTTTAATGACTGATATTTAAAAAGCTACTCGCATGTCTCGAATCAGAGACTTGTGGTTCTGACGACCAAAACATATTAATTGGCTACCGGTAAGTCTTTGACACAACATGATGTTTAAACTAACGGATGTGCAATGAAGTAAGCAAATAATTTTCTTATGACATCCGTGCATACATACATGTGTATGTGCTGGAACTGCGTCCCGTTTTGATAGTAAGAAGTTTCTCCACAAAAGGTCAAAACAAAATCGCAATTGCTTGGCTTAAATGTGAATGTCTTTATAAAGAATATGGCTAAATATCGGCGTGAATAATTTTTGTAGGACATAAACACACACTTGGAATGCATCTTCATTGTAAAACAAAATTGGGCAGAGAGTTACATATTAACGAGCAAACATAACACCAAATTAAAGCGCACGATGACTCTCAAAATCTAAACAAAACGCGCTATTTTTTCTTATAACACAACAGTACTATGCTTATAGATAAATCTAATACAATCAATTGCACAAGTATAGCGTGATGAACTAGCATCTTTAAGGAGGTGTTTATACTATCAATGTATGCAGCAAACATCTGTATACTTCTAGAGACCACTTGATTGTGCAGTATGAATCATTCAATGATTTCTAAATGTAATTTTAGTGCACATGAGCGAAAATCGATGTTTTATTGCATCACGCAATACGCAATACGGATAATATGCATAACGAAGTATTCATGTTGATTGTTTTTGTCGCAAATAAGTCGTTAGGTCTGACCTGACCCTGGACCTGACCGTCACAATCAGAAGGTCCATATTAAAAACAGAAAGAAGCTCATTTGTGTCAAAACAAGGCATTACAATTTGAGTCCCACCAAGACAAATAAGGGCCCCGCAAAATATATTGTTCTTACTACAAAATCCATGAGCTCGTATATATACCAGCAAAAGAGTCCATATAAGATACCACAAGTATCCATATGAATCACAGCAAACAAAAACTCATTGCGATCCCAGTTTTATTGTCTATAAGGATCACAGCAAGAAATTTCATATGGGTTCAAATAGTGAAGACTACATGTAGGGCAAACAACGGACACTGATTAAAAAAAAACTACCGTCAATTATAAAAGCAGAGCTGTAAATAATTGCAAACTGGTTGTAGTCAGAAAATATTTTCAGCGAAAAGAGTAGTCATGCTTAAACTAAAACGACAAATATTCACTATTTACCAAAATTGCAAAATCATATATTCTTAAGGTGCGGCAAATTAATACGACTCCCGAACTTATTGTGGACAATCAATCAACTCAATACCTGGACCGCCATGATCGAAAATACAGAGCATAACAACAACATACATTAAAAGCGTCGTAAACAATAATAAACCATTATACGTTTCAACAGTTTTAAGTCCTAAGGATAATACAACGAACCACAGGAGGAAAACCCATTTTTTTCTTCTTTTATATATGCTATAGTAGAGACAAGGAGTTCAATTTCGTTTACCGTAAAACAACCGGTGTTTAGTTGATTCGTTAAAAATTGTTCGAGTTACATGGTTTACAGTAAAGAAGGTCTAGTTTTACGGTGAACGAAGTTGAACTCCTTGTCTCTTTTATAGCATGATTATAGATATAAAAAAATATGGGCTCGGAGACTCCCACCTATGCAACGAACAGGCACGTATTTAATTTTCTAAATGTTCCAATAAAATAACCAGTCTGAAACTGGGCTGGAATGTCTTACACATGATCGAGCCTCCCTAATATACTTAAACGGCTTTGATCGTATGGTCGTATAATAAAGGCAATATTATACACAATAACATCTACATATAATTGTGTCGCAGCATTTAAACTCGGGAGGCTAGATACAAAAGCAAACACTCTGCATATGAACATCTGTACAAAAGTGCTTTGGATGACAATACACGGTTGGGTCTAATTTGACATCAATAAAGTTAATGGAAAAAGCAAGCGCATCCGCCACCACACCCTGACAAAACTAACAGAGGCTGTCATTACAGCGCGGACTATCGTAATAAATATCTATCAGATCATACAAGTAATAAGTGCATACATGTAACGTCCAGGTAAGCGTTTTAGATACATTATTAACCCCTATATATGATATGTAGTTCTTCTTGATTCAACACTTTGCCAAAGGTTAATGGAAGTGACTTCTACGTCATAGTACATATCTTTGATATTTGGTACAGGGCATCAGAGCTGCAATTATATGTATATGTAATAAACAATGTTTGAACTCATGGGCTTGAAAGTATTGTTCAAAATAATATGTTCTTCACATTTGATTGTGGTCCTTCACAAATATTGTTCAAATCAGGCTATTTCGTTCGAAACTGGTCACTCCCCATAACACTGGTGAGCGATCTAAGACCTTTTTGTTTTAGTGTTATTATTGCTTTGTTTTGCAAGGTGTTTAATGAGCATATTCTATACAGGGCTGGTTTTTATTTTGTAAAAAAGGTTAGGTTTATGTTTTCTACATAAGTTTATATGCCGACGATTGTTTGAGAGTGCATTGTAAGGGCCAATTCAAAGTGATATTTACAACAAAAAAATATTAA
>VMBQ01003407.1:42176-87231 GCA_007657795.1 Dreissena rostriformis
TCAAGCGCACAGTCAGTTCAAATGCTGCATGTTCTCAAGCGCACAGTCAGTTCAAATGCTGCATGTTTTTCTAGCGCACAGTCAGTTTAAATGCTGCATGTTTTCAAGCGCACAGCCAGTTCAAATATCCCACGTGTCTACATATTCAAAGATACATCACTTCACATAAAGGCGTGCGGGCTTTCTGTTGCACAGTCAACCTTACAATAAACGTCTGTCGATTCACAATAAAATGGTATCAATGTACATACATACAGCGTCTGTTTTCAACTCAATGGCACATTACATCAGAACATAGCGTGCGTGTTTTCCGATGCACATTAACCTGCCATCAAAGCATTTATCCACTTGCGTATTGCTCGGAAAAATGATACATTTCATGTTACTTTAAATTCCATTAGTTAGAGGCAAACAAAAACAATTCGCGTTTATATAAATAGCAATCATTTATATACAATTTAAATTATAGTAGGTGTCCACAATGCTACGTGTAGTTGAGTCGTTGTAAATATATAAACACCGCTCAGTAATATTTAGGAATCTCCTGTTTTATTCAACAATAAGTTTCCAATGGTTCCGAAATCTCTTCCTTTGCTAAAATACATATTATCGTCATTATCCACTTTCCACGATAGTTAATTGATAGCTGTTTAATATATTTAAAACACGCTGTTTATTATACTTAGTGATTCTAACTTGTTCAGATTGTTTTATTTGTGATATTGTTGTTAGTTTTAAGTGCTGGATACCACCATAACATATCATTCGATTTAAATGCAGGACAGACTCGTTTTTTCATAAAAAAAGCGTGAGAGACAAGAGGAAACATGCAACGTTTCGCCTGATGCTAATTGTAGTGTCAATTCATTTTAACATAACATAACAGAGACAGTTATACTAAAATGCAACAACGTTGTTATTCACATGGACTCTTCGCATAGGGAAGATATCGCTTTTAAAGAGAAATGTTCTGAGATCTTTTATGTACAGCACAAATCATTTGTTCAGTGCATTGCGTCAACAGCTGTTCACATTCAATATGTTAATTCAAACATTGTACAGATTTATACAAATTTTTTTATTTAATTTCTGTGCATTTTATGGCTCTTAGTTCATGCATCTTTATTGCATAACACATGCACTTGAATAAAATACGGCTTAATTTGTTCGTACATGAGCTAACGATCTCTTTACATATGCAAATTTGAAATTTTGTATTTGCCTACTAAAAGTCGCTTTACGACCACTCAAGCAGACACAAACCTCATCACTGAAACCATTTATAACACAAATTATCGTAATTAAATTAATCCGTCGGTAACGCACGCTTGTGGCCATTCACGTTTCAAACTTTCATTGATAATTTCGGTCGCAACGAATGCAGCCGTGACATCAAGATTTTTCATCTATATTTGAATCCAATATTCAATACAGTTTCAACCTCGCACAAATCTTAAGCACTTCAATAACTATTTTCGATGGGACATGCCTTCATGTTATTGCAACAAATCGACTCTTAATTGCGTAATCCGACAATAAAACGAACAATATTTTGCCCTGCGCGAAAGGCAGAGGACCTTACATATGAGCAACAAACTTGAAAAAGCGCGGGAACATGAGGATACAAAATGTGGAAAAGTTGTCCGAGTTGTGTAATCAATTAATTAGTAGAATCCCGGACACAATGAAACCTTTCATGCGATATGTACACACATTGGTGGTGTCTTATCAAGATTAAGCTGCCTTGCAACCCATGCACGTGTATTCAAACGCATTTTACTTCTCGCTGTTGATTTGTTTTAACAACCACATTATTTCCAAGAACTTTGTTTCATAAATGAAATGCCAGAAACATCGTTAGTGTATCTAAATATATACAATACCAAATAAGTTAACGTTTTTAAAATGTACATTTTATGTAAGCAAACAATTAGTTTCACTTGCTCGTATCATATAAATTAATCAATACATTCTTAGGATAATATACTGTGCTGACGAAACAAAACCTATTCAAATGTAATGATATTATACAATATAAGTTAAAGTGCTTTTGAGATATGAGCTTCGTATTGCGTCTCCTCTTAATAACATACAGTGTATTACCATTATTAAATAATTTACCACTAAATTTGGATAATACCGAATCAGTCTATCTATGAATAAATATACACAAAACAGAATTAAATTCAGACTGTAAATTATACAGGATCTAGTTGACAGAAAACATCAATATTCATTAAATATTGGGTCTTGTTCGAACATATTAAAGTACCTTCAAACCGATTTCAGAGTTCGTAAACACATGTAAACATTGGCTTAAATGGTGTGTCATCGTTGTACTATAACTATGGTTCATAAAACGTACTGAAATATTCGATTTTCGTGTAAGTCTCAATTGAACGTAATTTTGATCAAGAACCTTAAGACATATTGTTCTGTTACTTGTGGGCATTGCATGCATTACAACTACCAACACCATCGCTAGCAATACCAACACCATCATAATAATCAAAATTAGCACCATAATCATCACCATTTACAGCATCATTGACAGTAACATCATATTCACGAAGAAAAAAACATATGGGACCTGCACAAAATACGGTTCCAACTATAAAATACATTAAAACAATTGTATACTAGCAATAATTCCATATAGGACCCAGCAAATGTCTCAACAATTAAGCTCAGCGAGATGTGAGCAAAAACGATCACAAGTATCACAAAGTACACATCTTTGATAATTGGTATGTGATATCAGAAAGTCCACTGAAACCAACAAGAAATCAAATACGTTTTCCAGCAATAAAACCTCCAAAAATGGAAATATGTGTCCCAACGGGTCCAATAGATCCAGGAAGACAGTCATAATGATTCCCAGCAAATAAAAACTCAAAAATTTATATAAGGATCACAATGGGAAAGTCCATATGGGTGCCAGCAGGGGAAAATACATGTAGGCCCCAAACAACGGAATATAATTAAACTAAATACTGTCGATTATAAAAGCTGACATATAAATAATGCAAACTATTTGTAGGCAGATAATAGTTTCGGCGAAGAGAAAAGTCATGTTTAAACAAAAATGACAATTATTCACTATTGACCAAAATTGCAAAACCATATTTTTGTAATGTGCGGCAGATTAATTCGACTGTGAACATATCGTGGGCAAGCAATCAAATCAGTACCTGTACCGCCGTGATCGAAAACACAACACATAACAAAAACATACATTTAAAGTGACGTAAGAAAGTAATGAACCATTGTATGTTTCAACAGTTTTAAGTCCTTAGGGTAATAAAACGAACCCGCAATATCTAAAATCACATAAGATTAAACAGCTGATTTATACGTCATTGTAAAAACAATGCTCATTCGATGATTCGTTTCAATCTTTCATTGTATTTAAGGTGTTGAACCTGACAATTTTGTTATGTAAATGTGACGCTTGTTGCCAAATAGCAGTGGGTGGGGAATAACATGTTCTCGTTTCGCATGTCAGTGTTCCATTTTCAACCACTTAAATCGTGTTAATCGATTCTGTATATTACAATTGCTCTACAACCAAACGTATTAGAGCTTTTATATTTGGTATGAATTATCATATGGCGGTCTTATATACAAAATTTATTCTAATCATTTACCTAAGGTCAATGCTGACCATGCCCCGGGTCACACATTTATCTTGACTTAAATGCAAGTAGTCAAATAACTTTTATAATCTTCTAAAAAACAATATGGTACAGAGGTTTAATATTCGTCATGTAACATCAAACAGTGGTTGTTTATCTAAGGTGTTTAAATAATTTCTTTGGGATCAACATTTGAATTGCTTGAGGTGTGGGGGGATTTTTTGTATTGTTACTAAAAAAGCCAAATAACTTAAACGTGTCTGAAACCACAAAGAAAACATACTTGATATTTGGTATGTGACACCAGATTTATAATAACATGTATATGTAATTTACAATTTTTGAAATCATGGGCCTATACGTATTGTTCAAAATAAAGTCTCATTCACAAAATAATATGGTCCTTTACAAATATTGTTCAACACAGGTGAGCGATCTAAGGCCATTTTTTACATTATTTTGTGTGCATTACTTTTCAAGTCGTTACGAGAGAAAATACTATGCAGGGCTATTTTTTATTTAGTGAATGGGCTAATTTGATGATTTCTACATTACGTTTATATTCTGCAGAGTATTTGATATGGGCATATTAACGGCAAATTCAACATTGTATTTTCAAAAAATAAATAAATATTGTAATGACAATTTGTTTAGGATGTTAAATATACTGGTAAAGTTGTATAATATAAATTGTAAATTTTTTTTTTTTTATAATTATACGATGTGGCTCCCGTGACATTTTTCGAGGGTGGGTCAAAATCAATTTATGTGGTATAGGAGTTCAATTGTTACAATGATTCGCCCGTCAATTAAGTATTTTTATGTAAAGCTTGTACAAAAGGTCAATTTAATAATTTTCTCACCTGGGTCTTGCACCTGACACTACATCAAACAATTCCTGTCTTTTTTTTGAGTTTATTTGAAAATCCATTCTCGCTCGAGAACATGTCTTATAGCCAAAATTTCAACGCTTCATGTGGTCTGGTAACATAGATTTAACAAGATACAAAATGCTCTTTTTTATTTGATTTGTGGTACAATATATTCCATTTTAATTTCCCGCAAAGATATCTATTCATACGACACACGAACACTAAAATGGTACATGAACATATTGAACCACAAACAAATAAAAAAAGAGCATTTGTATCTGGTTAAATCTATGTAACCAGACCACATCTAGCGTTGACGTTTTGGCTTTTGCTATAAGGAACACTGATTTTAATGGGTTAACTTTATTTTATGAAATATTTTACGAAATATTCTTTGATTTTGAGTGTTTATGGTGCTTTCAATTCAAATCCATTATTTAAATGTTAAAATTGTGAACTTCGATTTTGAACCTGGTTCTTGTTTGTGACACACTTAACCAGGTTTATAACTTCTGAGTTATTTACTTTTAAGAAACATTCATTATGGACAATAATGTGCTTTGGACAAAGTATTGATATTGAGCTGTGAACATTTCCCTTATCCTGTCACCAGGTTCCTCCGCGGGACATGTCATTGCAAAAATACTTTAATTTCTTATTAACAAGTTCTTCTTAATAAGTTATTGAACATTTATTAATGCATTACAACATCATGCTCATTTGAAGTATTAGGGTTCGCTTTTTATATTTGACTGTGATCTTTTACCTAGGTACATAGTTACTGCGTGTCACGCTTCAAATCAAACGTCCAAAGCTATTTTAAAATCGATTCATAATGTACAAAGTGTAAGTGGTTGATTTTTCACATATGACATTTGATATAAAAATCGTAGACCTTTACATTCGACCTAAAGGTTTTATTTGCCAATTTCGCTCCGTAATATGGAGCCAAACAACTCAATGCTATACAAATAATTTAAAAATATGACTTTGACCTTTAATTAAGGAGAAAGTGTCTCATGCTAAATATTTATGCCAAGTTATTTGGAATTCCATACAGGATAGACAATATTATTCAGCGGAAAAAGTGTTAAGACTAATCTGATATTTTATCTTGAATTGTGACCTTGACCTTTCACCGAGAAGCTTTGTAAATGTTACCTGTATCCTACAGGCCTTGTTCATGTTAGAGTTTACCGTGCTTCTGATAATGACAATGAGAATGTTGTTAATGATGATGATGTTGCTGATGTACTGCTCTGCTGCTGATGATGATTCCGCNTATTATTATTATTATGATGACAAAGACGATGCTGCCACAGTTTATTATTATCTCTTTCCCATAGGCGTTTACCTCTTGACCGAATTTCTCCGCTGCATGTATGTCCAGCACGAGGCCCTCGAGTTTCTTGCGCTGCATTATGTCTGTTTTCTAGCGCACAGTCGGTTCGAATATGTCACTTGTCAACAGAGACATCATTTCACATCAGAGTGTTCCTGTTTTCCATCACACAGTCACACGGTCAGTTCAAATATGCTGTACGTTGTCTGTTTTCTAGCGCACAGTCACTTCAAACATCCCACTTGTCTACATATTCACAGAGACATCGCTTCGAATCAAAGCGAAGTGCGTGTTTTCCGTTGCACAGTCACATTTACAATTATACATTACTCGATTTACAGTTAAATGATATCAATGTTCATAAATACATACAGCGTCTGTTTTTCAATTCACTATCACATTACATCAGAACAGAAGTAGGTGTTTTCCGATGCACATTTACATGACATAAAATCCCTATCTACTTACGTATTGCTCGAAGAAAGGTCAAAACCCTTGCTACTTGAAATTCCATTAGTCAGAGTCAAACAAAAACGGTCTGCATATTTATAGATATAATTCAGTTCTATACTATTTAAGTTTCAGTTGGTGTTTACAATTATACGTGTATATGAGTCATTGAACATATATCAACACCGTTCAATAATATTCCGGAATCTTTAATTTCGATTCAACAATAAATGTCCAATTTTTCCAATTGTTTCAAAATCCGTTCCTTTGTAAAAAGAAATCCCCCAAGATACTGCCTTAATTGACCTCTTACCACGTTAGTTAAAAGATAGGTTCCTAATGATATACCCAACACACTGTATTTCCTACTTTGTGATTCCTCCTTTTTCATAGTGTTTTATTGTTGTTATTGTTTTTTGTTTGTTTTTTCATTGCTGAATACTAGCAACATTCTTATATGAATTAATTTTATTTTGCATAGCTATACAATATGAATAATTTGGATGATTTTCAATCAAGATACAGTGTAGATAATTGTTTTTTCATACTCGCAATCGTGAGAGCGAAGATGAAATATGCAACCTTTCGCCTGATGTTAATCGTATTGTCAAATCATATTAACATTTGCAATAATATGCAAAACCGTTCACCTTTCACCTGACCTCTTCACATGGAAGATATCGCGTACAAAGGGAAATGTTCTTGGACTTCTTATGAACAATACGCACCATTTGATGACTGCATTTCGTCAACAGATGTTGACATTTAGAATTTTAATCCGAACATGTAATAGATTTATACAAATTTAAATTCAATTGCTGCGCATTTTATGGTCCTAAGTTCATTCAACTGTATTGCGAAACACATGCATTTGAATTAAATACACCTTATTGTGTTAATACGTGATCAATCGATCTCTTAATAACAGGAAGTTTGTAGTTTTTTATAAACATATTTAAAGTCGGTATACGAGCACTATAACATTTTAAACCATTAAACCATTTAAAACACCAAATATCGCAATTTGATTCTTATATTCTTATATTCTGTATAGTGCTAACGAACCAATATTATGTGCAGTATGAATAATTAAATGATTTCAATATGAAATATTCGTGCACATAAGTGTAAACCGATGTTTTCTTGCAGCGTATAATGAAGGATTACATCAGTACCATACGCTCCCATTCAAGTATCAAACGTTCATATATAATTTCGATCACAACGAACCTCGCCGTGACATCAAGATTTGTCATCTTTATGTTCATCCAATATTGAACACAGATAAAAACTCGCACAATGCTTTAGCACTTCAATAATCACTTTCGATGCAACATGCGTTCATGTAAGT
Organism: Dreissena rostriformis; assembly: GCA_007657795.1. NCBI lineage: Eukaryota > Metazoa > Mollusca > Bivalvia > Myida > Dreissenidae > Dreissena > Dreissena rostriformis. Next base: position 49,827 of record VMBQ01003407.1, read on the forward strand.
GCAACAAATGACCCAGTAATCGCGTTTGCGTAATAAGAGGCGAACAGAGAAATCATCGCAGCAGCAGAACAAACTTAGAGAAGCGCTGCAACATAAGGATAAGTAATGTAGAAAAGAGCGAGTTGTGTAATTAATAAATGAGTAGAATCTCCACCATAACATTTGTCATGCGATTCGAATAAACATGGGCGCTGGCGTGTCAAATATCTTCCTATAATTTTACAAGTTAAGACCGAAGTTTTAGTCAACAGATAAACATTCACGTCTAAAATCCCTAAAATCAATGACATTGAAACATACCAATGGAACGAATATAATTACTAAACGTATTTAACCATAGATGTTTGTTCTGAGCAATGATTCTTTTTGATACATGTTATCGTAACTTAATTGTGTCGTTCGATTTTTAATATGGCAGTCTCCTTGTCCGTATGTTTGGAAATGTATTTGTTGTTTTGAAGAATATACACCACACGCCTGCAAATGAAGGCCGTTCACCTAACTCGAATCAGGGACTAATGGTCCTGATGACCGGAAACATGTTTATTGGTTACCGGACAGTCTTTGATACAACACGATATATCGCAATTGAGTCAGCAATCCGATGTATGAAGACATCCGTGTATACGGGCATGTATATATGATGGAAATGCGTCCCGTTAGTAAGAAACCTTTCAATTTCAACAACACTTGAGCAAAAACTTTGTTAATCAACACAAAAGGTCATAAGTTTGCTTTACCAGAGCTGTGCAAGTTTGGCTTAAGTTCTAAGCTAGTTACTTAATGGACAAATCGATACTCGCAATGATAACAGCAAACATCTGTATAGTGCTAACGAACCAATATAATGTGCAGTATGAATAATTAAATGATTTCAATATGAAATATTCGTGCACATTAGTGTAAATCGATGTTTTCTTGCAGCGTATAATGAAGGAATAAACAAGTCAACACAATCTATCGTTTCCCATCAGTGCAATAATGCCAGTCAAAACGAACCACTAGTATCTTGTACGTTTTCCATAACCATGATCCATACAAATTACGTAGTCATATAAGTGCAATAGACGATGCCCCAACTGTTTTATCTAGTCAGATCAGTACCATTACGGATTATCTAATCTGATCAGTGCATGTAATATAAACATGAAGAATAATCAACAATCACGAAATATTTAAGTATTCTCGAAAGCCTTACGGTCATACTTAGAACACCAAAATGGGAATCAGCAATAAGCGTATTAGACAGAATCAGACGGAAGAATTGTCCTAGCATGATAGTCTATATTAATCACAACAAGTGTCTGTCAACAAAAGGTGTTCCAACAAGAAAAGAAAGAAAGACCATGAGGACCAATATAAGAAAGTCAGCATGGATCACATCCATTCATTTCATAACAATTTGCGCAATAATGTCCGCAGGTATTCCAGCAAGAAAGTCCCATGAAACCAGCAAGAAATCAAATATGTGTGCCAGCAAGAAAATACATACACAATCCATGCCATTCCCAGAACAAACGTTTAAAGTACCCAGTAAGATATTCTAGAAGGATCGCAGCAGAAATTCAATTTGGGTTCCAACAGAAACAAATACATGTCAGCCCAAAACAACGGAATTTGAGCAAACAATTAATGACGATTATAAACGCAGAACTGTAAAGAATGCAACGTGTTTTATGCAAGCGAAAAGAAAGGTGATGTTAAAACAAAAAGGACAATTATTAACAATTGACCAAAATTACACAATCATCTCTTTTTAGGGTGCGACAGATCAATACGACTCTCAAACATATCGTGAACCTGTACCGCCAATTGTAAAATAGATAATTAATAACTGTACCGCCATGATTGAAACCATAAAACATTAACTACCAATATAAACACAAAACAAACCACAGCATACAAAAGGCGTGGCACGAAAGTAATAAACTATTGTAAATTCTTAGGATAAGAAAACGAACACGCACGTACTCAAACAATGTATAACGGCTGATTTATTCGTAATTGTAACAAACAATGTTCACTCGATTTGGTTTTTAAATCGTTAATTGTATTTTAGGTGTTGATCCTGTCAATTTTATATGTAAATGTGACACTTATAGGCAACAAGCAGTGGGTGGTTAATTTAACGTCCTAAATCTCATGTCTATTTTTGAAACATTTAAATCGTGTTGTTCGATTCAGTTTATTACAATGGTCCTACACTGTTGCTTAAACTCCAACAAATACCTTTACGTATATTATTATATGTATATGCTAAAATGCCATACATTGAAGATTTTAACGGTTTTGTTATTTATTTGAGCCTCGTTCTGTGAAAACTGGGTTTAATGTATGTGCGTAAACTGTCGTCGCAGGTTAGCCGGTGCAGTCCGCACAGACACTTATAGCCAACTAGCAGTGGGTGGTAAATTAAATGTACAGTTGTTCTTTAATGTTTCTAAAACTTGTATATTTATATTTGTTTGTGGTTTTCGATATATGTTTGTTTTTATTTCGATACAGATCCCATGTATAACCATCACATATGTGCTAATCCTCCGAGCGATGACTGGGCTATACATGTACAGACAATAGTGGCGGATTCGACTGGATGGTATCGGACGGTAGTGAACGGAAGGGCGGGCACTGTGGAGACATTTGAAGTGCAAATACGTCACGAATATAATTAGCGGTATATTTAAAATGTGTTATTAAAACTAATTTTTTGTTCGTCGTGCGCTGTTCGTAGTCCGCAAACTTTTTATCTAAACGACATATCTTCCTCAACCGCTTGGTATATTTTTACGAAATTTCACAGAAATGATCCTTGGGTGAGCCTTTTTCATAAATAATTTGTTCGTTCCATTTGTATGTCAACAGAGCTGAAAATATTTTGGTTATGAAAACAATAGATCTCTCAAACAGCAGGAGCCGGGGTTATTATTTGATGTATAACGGAGTATGGTAGTCCGCTACTTAGTTTGTTCAAAATCATACCCCTAAAATCAGAACTGACCATCCTCAGTGGCATTGTTTGCTACATTTAACGTCGTATAGTGGTCATCTATACCGTGTTTTATTCATGTCCCTGTTATACAGTTTGCAACGCCACACGGGTCACCTGATTTTTATAGACTTATATAGATAAAGTAAATAACTGTACAAATTCTCTTCTATTAAAACTTCAAGTCCAAGAGCTTTGATATTTGGTAGATCTTATCAGATAGAGGTCCTGTCCAAAGTTTGTAAAAATCATGCCCTTTGATACAACTGGTCACGCCTCAGGGATCACATGACTCATATTAATTAATGTAGTAAATACATTAACAATTCTTATTTGAACCACATGGTCTCAGAGCTTTTATACTTGGTATGTATTTTCATATAGGGGTAATCTACACATATTTTTAAATCGTGTCACTAGGGCCAAAGCTGACCTTGCCCCGATGTCACAAATAATTTTGACTTACATAATCATATAACGTTTTAAATCTTCTAAAACCCAACAAAGCAAGAGCTGTAATATTTACCATGAAACAATGTACAGTGCTTCTTCACCTAATTTGTTCAAATAGCGCCTCTGGGATAAAAACTGTATCGCCTGAAGTGTGGGATGAACTTTTTTGTGACTTATTAATCATAATAACTTTTTAAACAAAATGTCTGAAACCACAACGTACTGTGGCGTAATTCGCGGCAACGTTTATTAAATGTGTAGCATTGGCGTGTGAATCAAAGACGTGTTTCGTAATTCACAACTAAGTCTAGTAAGTTCCACTTTAAAATTGTCAATTCATCCATATAACAACATATAATGAAATTAAACACAGAGTCATTTAGTTATACAACCTAATATATTATAATCTGTTTATTGTTCAGTAACCAATAATTTTATGTCAATCCTAATTTCGATTTCACAAGTAAAGCCGTAAGCATAAATGTCCCAATACAATAACCTGTATAAATGTGTGCTGAACTGTCTTACACGGAGTCTAGCCTGCCTTATTTATTGAAAGGGTAGAGTTTGTCGAACGATCTTATTGTAAAAGAAATTATTGTTATGCAAAAAACATCCACATTATTTTGCAGATTTCAACTCGGGAGGCTATATAAAAAACAAACACTGTTGCGCATGAACATCTATAAATAAATACTTTGGATGACAATGCATAGTGGGGTCTGAATTGACATCAATTAAGTTAATAGGAAAAAAAAACAAGCGCTTCTGCCGCGACACCCTGACTAAACAAACAGCGACTGTCATTACAGCGCAAACCACCATAATTACTATTTATCAGATTATACAGTTAACACGTGCATAAAGGCAACCAGGAGGTAAGTTACTTAAATACATTATTAACCACTATACATCGTATTTAGTACTGATGTAATATATGTTGTTCTGCTTGATTGAAGACTTTTTCAAAGGTTAATGGATGTGACTACAACGTCACAGTATACATCTTTGATATTTGGTATGTTTACATCAGAACTGCATTTATATGTATATGTTATAAACAATGTTGAACTCATGGGCTTGTAAGTATTGTTCAAAATAATCTCTTCTTCACACTTGATTGAGGTCCTTAACCAGGCTATTTCGTTCGAAACTGGTCACTTCCTACTGTTATTAGTGCTTTTTTTGCAAGGCGTTAAATGTACATCATACTGTACAGGGCTAGTTTTTATTTTGGTAAATAATTTAATTTAATGTTTTCTACATAAGTTAATATTGCAAAGATTGTTTAAGAGGGGTATAGAAAAGGTTAATTCAAAGTTATATTTTCAAAATTAATATGATTTGTTAATCAAATTTCATCTATAATGTTAAATACTCTGGTCACGTTTTTTTAGCAAATGTAACTTTTTTTATAATTATAAGATGTGGCATCCCCAACACATTTCGCGGGCGGTGTACAATCAGTTGTATAGGAGTGCCATTTGACAAAAATACGACTGTCAAGTAGTGTTATATACAGTTTTGAAAACAATTATGATGGTGATGACAAAGACAATAATGGCAGCGTTTACCTCTCGACTGAATTTCTCCGCAGCCTGTACATCCAGCACGAGACCTTCGAGTTTCTTGCGTTGCATGCTTTCTGTTTTCTAGCGCAGTCAGTTCATATATCCTGCATGCTGCCTGTTTTCCAGCGCAGTCAGTTCATATATCCTGCATGCTGTCTGTTTTTTAGTCAGTCAGTTCATATATCCTGCATGCTTTCTGTTTTCTAGCGCAGTCAGTTCATATATCCTGCATGCTGTCAGTTTTCTAGCGCAGTCAGTTCATATATCCTGCATGCTGTCTGTTTTATAGCGCAGTCAGTTCATATAACCTGCATGCTTTCTGTTTTCTAGCGCTGACAGCTAATATATCATGCATTGTGTCTGTTTTCTAGCGCACAGTAAGTCCTATGCTCCCTGTTTTTTTAAGGCAGATTCGGTTTCAAGGTTTCTAGCGCACAGTCAGTTGCCTGTTTCCTAGCGCACATTCAGTTCAAATATCCAACATGTCTACATATTCTTCACACTTCATAACATAGCGTGTTTTCCGTTGCATAGTCACTTTTTCAATTTAACCTTTCTCGATTCACAATTCAATGGTATTAATGACTATACAAACAGCGTCGTTTTACGATTCACTGTCAGAGTACCTCAAAACATGAGCGCGTGATTTCCGATCCACACCGACATGACATTAAAGCATATATCAACTACCGTATTTCTCGACACAATGTCACAATACATGTTTTAAATTCCATAAGTCAGACGCACACCAAAACAGTATAAATATGTATACATAACGTACAGTTCTATACCACTTACATTGCAGTAGGTGTCCGCAATGATACGTGTATCTGCGTCATTGTGCACATTTCAATGCCGATCAGTAATATTTAGGGATCCTTAGTTCTGTAATTCAACAATAAGTTTCCATTTGTTCTGAAGTCCACTCCTTTGCAAAAACTATTTACTAATTTACAAAAGAAATCACCTAGATAATGTCATAATTATACACTTTCCACGAGTCGTGAATACAAGCAACACTCTTATATTAATTTTATTTCGCAGAGCTATACAATCAGAATAATTTGGATGATTTCCGACCCAGATGCAGTGTAGAGAATTGTTTTTTCATACACACACTCGTGAGAGCGAAGAAGAAATATGCAACCTTTCGCCCGATGTTAAGCGTATTGTCAAATCATATTAACATTTACAATAATATGCAAACACGTTCATCACCCTTCACATGAACTCTCACAGGGAAGATCTCGCTTATAAAGAGAAATGGTCTGAGATCGTTTACGTACTATACGCATCATTTGTTCAGTGCATTGAGTCAACAGCTGTTCACATTCAAAATGTTAATCCAAACATTTGTGAGATTTATACAAATTTTAAATTTAATTTCTGTGCATTCGGTGGTTCTCAGTCCATGCATCTGAATTTCGTTACAAATATATTTGATTTAAATATTACGTGGAACACATTTTTTAAAATGAAAAACGCCTTATTTTGCTACCATATGAGCCATCGATCACATAAAAAAAATAAAGTTTGTAGTTTTGTATCTGCCCACTTAAAGTCGGTATACGACCAATAAAATCAGAACAACCTCATCAATAAAACCATCATTGATAAAAAATTATCGTCTTTATATAACTCCATCGGTACCAATTGCTTGTTAGTTTTGTCATCATTATTTAAATCCAATAGCCAACACAGATACAAACTCGCACAATGCTTAAGCACTTCAATAATCACATTCGATGGGACATGCCTACACGTTAGTGCAATGAAACGAGCAACAATGGCCGTGCGCGTTGCAAAAGATTAAAATCATTGCATCAGCAGAACAAAATTAGAAAAGCGCGGAAACATAAGGATACGTGATGTGGAGAAGAACGCATTTTGTAATCAATTAACTATTAGAATCACGAGAATTGTCATGCAATTGTGTTTAAACATGTTCACAGGCTTATTAAAGATCTTACGACAAATTAAAACTCGAACTGAATGTTTTCAGTTTCCCCAAAACATACATTCACTACTAATTTTCCCAACGTAACTGACTGACATTTGAAAAGCCCCCGCTTGTCTCGAATCAGAGACTAATGGTTCTGACGGCCACAAATATATTTATTGGTTATCGGTAAGTCTTTGATACAGCAGGAATGTTTGAAATGACGGTTTTGCAATTGAGTAAGCAAACAATTTCGGCGTGTTCTGAGAAAACTTGGCAAAATGCTTGTGCGTAAAGTGTCATCCCAGATTAGCCTGTGCACTTCGCACACGCGACACAATTTTCTAAAGACATTTGTATATACATGCATGTCTATGTGATGGAAGTTCGTACCGTTTTGATACTAAGGTATAGTTCATCTCCGCAACTCCGCAAAAGGTCACAGCAACACGAAATTGTTCAGCTTAAATGTGAATGACAATATAAATGACATTATGGTATGATAGTTAATACAACACTTTAATATGAAACTATGTACGTATTTGTTAGGAAATGTGTATTTATGACATATGGAAACACTCGAATACAACTTCATATTGCGAATGTTTGGAAGCAGTCCAAAATGTGTGAGAAAAATCCATATTTACGAACAAACATAATCAAGAAATTTAACTGTATACTCTCTACATAAACCTGTACAAAACGTACTAATTTTTGTTATAACACATCAGTTCTATGATATGGATAAATCTTATTAATTAGATGTAAAATAAAAATCAGTGCTAATTTTATATAAATCTGAATTCGCAGAAAACAATTCTCATATCCACAAGTATGCTTTCCCAGAGCTGTGCAAGTTTGGCTCATATAATGAGCTAGTTACTTTAAGGAGAAGTCGATACTCGCAATGAACACAGCAACAATCTGTATACTGCTTACGACTTCTGTTATGCGCAGTATGAATCATGCACTGATTTCTAAATGACATGTTTCGTGCACAATAGTGAAAATCGATGTTTTCTTGCAACGTATAATGAAGGATTCATGTTGATCATTTTTGTCGCAAAAAACTTCAACACAATCTATCTATTCCCATTAGTGCAATAATGTCAATCACAACTAACTACTAGAAATTGTCATACGTTTTCAGGAAACATGATCCATGCACATTACGTAGTCAGATAGTGCAATAGACGATACCCCAGATGGATTATTATTTAGTCAATCAGTACAATACTGATAGTCCACATGGAATAGCTAGCCTGATCAGTGCAATGAACGATAGTCCACATGAACTAGCTTGTCAGATCAGTGTAATAAACGATAATCCACATGGAATATGTAGAAAGATTAGTGCAATACACGATAGTCTACATGGAATAGCTAGTCAGATCAGTGCAATAAACGATAGTCCACATGGAATATGTAGAAAGATCAGTGCAATACACGATAGTCCACATGGAATAGCTAGTCAGATCAGTGCAATAAATGACACCAGTGCAATACACGATAGTCTACATGGAATAGCTAGTCAGATCAGTGCTATATACGATAGTCAACATGGAATATCTTATCAGATCAATGCAATAAACGATAATCCACATGTAAAAGCTAGTCAGATCAATGCAATTAACGATAATCCACATGAAACTTCTAGTCAGATCAGTGCAATGAACGATAGTCCACATGGAATAGCCAGTCAGATCAGTGCAATAAACGATAGTCCACCTGGAATATCTAGTCATATCAGTGCAATTAATGATAGTCTACATTGAATATCTAGTCAGATCATTGCAATAAACGATAGTCCACACGGAATATCTAGTCACATCACTGCAATAAACGATATTCCACAAGTATTATATAGTCAGAGCAGTGCAATAAACAATAGCCCACGCGGAAAATCTAGTCAGATAATTGCAGTAACGATAGCCTACACTTAAAATCTAGTCAGATAAGTGTAGTAGTTACGATAGTCTACACTTAGTTTCTAGTCAGATCAGTGCTGTAACGATAGCCTACACTTAATATCTAGGCAGATCAGTGCAATAGACGATAGTTTACACGGAGTATCTTGTCAGATTAGTGCAATTAAAGATAGTAAACGCAAACCATCTTGTCAGATCACGTTAATGAAACAAGTTCAATGTGAACTTTTTCAGTTCAATAAATGCTAGTCCCTGCAAATTGTTATCTTTCTAAGTCAGTGCAATACAGATAGTCCACTTGAACTTATTTTTTAGATCAGCTCTATAAAGACACTCCATACCCATTTTATAGACCGATCACTGCCATAAACGATATCCTTGACGAAGCTTCTTGTCAGATCAGTGCAATCAACGTTATAACACGCGCATTATCTAGTCAGATTAGAACCGTCTATGAAAGTCTAGTACAATAATCTAGTCAGATCAGTTCGAAAAACGATAGTTAACTCAAACTATCTTGACAGATGAGTGCTCGCGGATTATCTAGTCAAATCAGTTCCATAAATAAATAAAAAAGAAATAATAGACAACAGTTTCGACAGATTAAGTTTTCTCGAAAGCCGTAATGTTACATATGGCAATCAGCAAGAAACTCGTTTGTGTCCCAGCAAGAAAGTTAATTTGAATCACAGGAAAAACCACACGGGTCAGGCAACAAATAGGGTTCCAACTAGAAAATCTATAAGTACATATGTATACAAATAAAAGAGTCCATAAAGGACCCAGCAAAACTCATATTGAGATCACAGAACAAAATCCATGCATATCATAGAAAGAAAGTCCACGAGGACATACGTAAGAAAGGCAACATCGATCTCATTAATAAAATTAATAAAGATCTATGCAAAAGCGTCCACAAGTATCCCATCAAGAAAGTCAAGTGAAACCAGCAAGAAAGCAAATATGGTTCCCAACGAGAATGTACATATACATGCCAGCAAAAAACTTTTAATGATCTCTGTTTTAATGATTGTCTATAAGGATCACAGAAAGAAAGTTTCTATGGCTTTCTGAAGAAATAAAATACATGTAGGCCCTAAACAAGGAAATTCGATTTAAACATTCCTGTCGATTATAAAAGCAGAACTGTAAATAATGCAAACTGTTTGCATAAAAACAATCGTTTCGGTATAAAGAAACAGTCATGTTTAAACCAAAACGACAATTATTCCAAATTGACCGAATTTGCACCGAATCGCACAATTATCTCTTTTTAAGATGCGACAGATCTAGACGACTGTCGAATATATTGTTGACAACCGATCTACACATTCACATAAAAGGTCCTAAGAAAGAAATAAAATATTGTATGATTTAACAGTTTTAAGTCCTAAGGATAATAAAACGAACACGCTCCAATCTAAACTCACACAGTTAAAACAGCTGATTTATACGTCATTGTAATAAACAATTCTCACTCGATGGCGTTTTTCAATCTTTTATTGTATTTAAAATGTTGAACCTGGCTATTTCCTATGTAAATGTGACACGTGTTTGCAACGACAATGTAGCAGTGGGTGGTGAATTGAACCTTCTCGTTTCGCATGTCAGTGTTCTATTGTTACAAACAATGCTCAATCGATGTGGTGTTTTAATCCTTAATTGTATTTTAAGTGTTGATCCTGATAAATTTCTATGTAAATGTGGCATTTACAGCCAAGTAGAAGTGGGTGGTGAATTATATATTCTTGTTTCGCATGTCATTGTTTTGTTTTGATTTGTTTGTTGTGGTATATATTTGTCTGTTTTTATTTCGCTAAAGAGGTATTTAAAGTTCAAATAAGTCTCGAATATAATAAGCTGTGTGTTCACTCGGGCAATGCGCAGGATAGGCTTATGAAAAATGAAAAAATTTGTCCGTCGTGCGTTAACTGTTGTTTCAAATGACATCATCTCGTCCTTTAGGAAGATTTGAACGAAACTTCACAGAAATGATTCTTGAGTGAGTCATGTTTAAATTTACTCGTTTCTGCCAGTTGCATTGTTGTTCAACAGAGCTAAACACTATTTTAGAATTAAAACTTAAACAATAAATCCGTTCTAAAAACGGCATAATCCGGGGTTTAATATATGGTGCGTTACATCGTATGGTGGTCCCTTACTAAGTTATTCAAATCATGCCCCTAATGTAAGAAACAGAACCACGCCACAGTTTAATTATTGCTATATTTAACATGGTATAGTGGTCCTCTTCACATTTTGTTGCACTCATACTCCTGGTTCAAAATTGCCCACACCACAATGGTCGTAATATATATATATATATATATATATAGACTGATATAATCCGCAACTTTACAAATACTTTTATCTTCAAACTTCAAGTCCCAGATGTTTCATATTTGGTATGTAACATCAGATAGAGGTCATGTCCATAATGTGTATAAACTCATGTTCTTGGGGAAAGAACTTACCACGTCCCAGGAATCACATGATTTGTATTGATTTATTTAGTAAATACATTTAAAAATATATCTAAAAAACATAGTTCTCAGAGCATTGATATTTAGTATGTTTTATCATATAGTGGTGATCTACAAACATTGTCCTAATTTGTTCAAGTAATTCATCTGGGATCAAAAGTTGCATCGCCTGAGGTGTGAGGTGAATTTTTGTATAATGATTTATTAAGTATAACTCCTGTTTTTAATTGATGAGTTTTACGTTAAGTTTATATCATAAAGATTGTTTGATAGAGTCATATTAACGGCTGATACACCATTATATTTTAAACAATGTAAAAAACGCTGGTCGCTTTTTTAATAACATGCAAAATGTGTATGTTATTATAATGAAACGTTGCTCCCGGGACACTTTTAACAAAGGTACACCCGTCAATAAAGTACATATTTTTTTTTAATTGACAAATGTCAAATTATTATTTTCCTTCGGGTCATGCGCCTGACACTCGGCCCCTGTCGATTCTGCGAGTTTTTTTTTTAAATCCTAAGTTGACAAAATAACTTTCAAGAAAATATCTAAGCGTTTGAAATTCTAAATTCCAATCCTTTATTTAAATTTCAAATCTTCAACTTGGACGTTAAACCACCTTATTCTTGTGTTGATACACTTAACAATGTTTGAAACTTCTGCTAAGATATCTATTTAAAACAAATATTTCTTCCGGACAAAAATATACTTATATCAACGTGATGACCTTGAACTGTGACCATGACCTTGAACCTAAGACCATGTTCCAGTGTGACATGCCATTTCACAAATACTTGTGATTTCTGCCACGTTATTCATAACAAGTTCATACTCCGTTCAATGTATGAGGCGATGACATAAAATGTTGACATCAAAACTGGACCTAAAGGTACTATTTGCCAGTTTCGCACCGACCAAAAGAAAACAAAATATAAATATAACAAACATATCATTGCTGAACGAGGTCTTACTATGGTCATGGTGCTCTGTGCGAATTTCTTTCATGAGCATATGCCTTTGACCTTTGATTAAGGAGCGAGCGTCTGGTGCGTGCCCCTCTGACCCTGTATGTTAATTATTTCTGCCACGTTATTTGGAATTCCATCCGTGACGGACACAATAATCCACCTGGAAAATGTTTAGATTGATCTGTCATTATATGTTGTTTTTTTACATTCACATTGCATAACGGGGCTTTGTTATTGAGCGACACTCTTTATCTGTGACCTTTGTCCTACAGTCCTGGTCCATGTGTGAGCTATAGATGCTATTGCTGCTGCTGCTGCTGATGATGATGATGATGCTGATGATGATGATGATAAAGACGACGATGACAAAACGATAATGATAAAGACGCCGATGACAAAACGATGATGCCCCACTTAACTAAAATATTCCCCTCAGGCGTTTACCTCTCGGCTCAGTTTCTCCGCAGCATGTATATCCAGCACGAGGCCCTCGAGTTTCTTGTGCTGCATGCTGCCTGTTGTCTAGCACACAGTCAGTTAAAATATTCCACTTGTCAACAAAGACATCGCTTCACATCAAAGCGTGTTGTTTCCATCGCATAGCCACACGGTCATTTCAATTTTGTTTACATTCGGCCTGTCTTCTAACGCACAGTCACTTAAAATATCCCACTCGTCTATCATGCTGCCTAATTTCTAGCAAACAGTCAGTTGAAATATTCGACTTGTACACATATTGACAGATACCTCGCCTCAAAGCGTGCGTTTTATTTTTCGTTGCATGGTCGCATTTACAAGTATACGTTTCTCGCTTTACAATTAAATGGTATCATTTGACATGCAAACGGCGTCGTTTCACTGTCACATTACATGAGAAACATACATAAGTGCGTGTTTTCCGTTGCACAGTCATATTTACAAGTATATATATGTCTCGATTTCCAGTTAAATTATATCAATGTACATACATTCAGCGTCCGTTTTTCGAATCACTTTCACATCACAGCAGAACATAAAAGCATGTTTTCCGATGCACATTTACATGAAATCAAAGCACATACATTGTATCTACTTGCGCATTTCTCGACAAATGTCACAATCCATAGTTTAAATTCCATAAGTCAGACGCAACCAAATATTTTATATGTATAAATAACAATAAGTTTTTTACTATTACAATTGCAATGACAGTCCACAATGAAACGTGTATCTGAGTATTGTGCAGATATCAACAGCGCTCAATAATATCCCGGAAACTCTAATTTCAATTCTACAATAAGTTTCCAATGGTTCCAAAATCTCCTCGTTTGTATAAAGTAATCACTCGGATACTGTCATATGTATCCAATTGACACGTTAATTACATGGTAGTTCTTCATATCAAAAACACCTTATTTCCTTCTTGTCGATGCTTACTGAGCAGTTTGTTTTATTGTTGTTATTGTGGTGGGGCTTTTAGTGCTGATTACTACCATAACATCCAAATCATTTGTATCGTTTTCGATCCAGATGCAGGACAGATAATCTCATACACAAAACCGTGAGACAAGAAGAAGCATGCAACATCTTGCCTGGTGCTTACTGAATTGTCAAATCATAGTAACATTAACAATACTATGCAATATTCTTCACACGAACTCTTCACCTAGGGAAGATATCGCTTATAAAGAAACATGTTGTTGGATCCTAACCCTTTGAGCGCTGGAACCGGATTTTGAAGGCCTTTGCAAACAGTTTGGATCCAGATGAGACGCCACAGAACGTGGCGTCTCATCAGGATCCAAACTGTTTGCTATTCTGATAGTATTCTTTGAAAAAAAATCTAAGAAATGCTAATTTTAGATATTCAGCAGACGTGATTTTAGCAGACGACAAACTTCCCAGCATGCAAATGGGCATCATTTGATGACTGCATTTCGTGAACAGATGTTCACATTAAACATTTTAATCCAAACATTGTATAGCTTTACACAAATTGTTAGTTGAATATTTGTGCATTCCATGGCACTATGTTCATGCATCTGCATGCATTCAAATTGCGTATGTGAATTAAATACGCTTTATTCTGTGTATACATGAGCTACCGATCTATTTATAAATGAAAGTTTGTAGTTTTTATCTGTCTATTTAAAGTCGGATTATCATAACTTAAACAGAAAACAAAACAATACCGACCATTTATTTAAAAAAAAAATATCGTAAATTTAATTACTCCATCGGTACTACAAGCTTCTGGCTAATCAAGTATCAAACGTCCATAGATATTTTCGATTTCAACGACAGCAGCCGTGACATTAAGACATATCATCTTTATTTCAATCCAGTATTCAACACAGATGCAGCCTCGCACAATGCTTTAGCACTTCATTAAAACATTTCGATGGGATGCCTTCATTTGTATGCAACTAATCACAAAGTAATCGCGTCTGAGTAATCAGGCAATAAAACAAGCAACAATTGCTTTTTGCGCGGCGAAGGAACGAAGACATTGCATTTGCAGAACAAACTTTAGAAAGCGAGGAAACATGAGGATACGTGATGTGAAAACGTTCAAGTTATGTAATTAATAAATTAGTAAAATCTCCTCTACAGCATATGTCATGCGATTTGTATTAACATGAGCGCTGTCTTCGAAAAATTATAACTGATTTTTAAGTTGCCCAAAATATACATTCACGACTTACATACCTAAAATAAATGACGGTTGAAAGAAGGCACGGGAACGAATATTATTACTACACCTACCTTATCATAGATGTTTGTTCCGAGAAATTATGCTCATTTAGATATGTTTTCGTAACTTAAATGTCTCGTGCAACGTTTTATAATTGTTATTGTAACTTAAATGTGTCGTGCGCTGTTTAATAAACGTTATCAAGCTTTAATGTGTCGTGCTTTGTTAAATAAATGTTACCGTAACTTAATTGTGTCGTGCGATGTTAACTTAATGTTATCGGAACTTAAATGTGTCGTGCGATGATTTATAATGTTATCGTAACTCAAATGTGTGATGCGATGTTTACTAAATGTTATCGGAACTTAAATGTGTCATGCTGTGTTTTATAAATGTTATCGGACCTTAATTTGTCATGTCATTTTAATAATTGTTATCGGAAATTAAATATGTCGTGAGATATTTAAAAAGACATGCCCCTTGTCTGTATGTTTGGAAATTGATTCGTTGCTTTGAAGAATATGCACCATACAAATTCAAATGATATGCCGTTTGCTTGTCTCGAATCAGGGACTTATGATTCTGACGACCGGAAACATGATTATTGGTTACCGGAAACTCTTTGATACAACACAATATATCGCAATTGAGTCAGCAATCAAATTTCTGAAGACATCCGTCTATACAGGCATTTATGTGTTGTGGCAGTGCGTCCCGTTAGTAAGAAACCTCTCAATTTGAACCACACTTGAGAGAAAACTTTGTTTATGAACACAAAATGTCAAAACAGCAGAATTCCTTGGCTTAAATATGAGATTCAATATAAACTAACATTAAACTGGCATTATAGTACTTTAAGACACATTAATAAGACAAGGGTTACATACTGGTTTTAAGATTACTCATGTTTAGAAAGCATGCATAAGTAGGAACTTTGCATATTGGCGGAAACGAAACCGTATACTGTCTATCCAAAACTGAACAAAACGTCATCAGTTGAGTTATAACACATCAGTATTATGATTAAAGATTAATCAAACAAATCCCAATTACGATCCGTTCAGTACTAGCTTTTATACAAAGCTGAATTCGATGGGAAAAACCCCTTTATGTGTAAGTATGCTTTCCCAGAGCTGTACAAGTGTGGCTTGAATTTTGAACAAGCTAATTTGTGTCGTGTTCTGAGAAAACTGGGTATAATGCTTGTGCGTAAATTGTCATCCCAGATTAGCCTGTGCAGTCCACACAGGCTAATCAGGGACAACAATTTCCGCTTTTATGACATCTTTCGTTTAATTGAAGTCTCTTCTTAGCGAAAATCCAGTTTAGGCGGAAAGTGTCGTCCCGGATTAGCCTGTGCGGACTGCACAGGCTAATCTGGAATGACACTTTACACACATGCATTATGCCCAGTTTTCTCAGAACACGACGCATTTAAGTTGGTGTCGATACTCGCAATGTTCATAGCAAACATCTGCTTCTACATAGCAAACATATGTATGCTCCTAACGACCACTGTTATGTGCAGTATGAATAATTCAATGATTTCTGAATTAAATGTTCCTGCACATAATCGAAATTCAATGTTTTTTACAACTCACACGTCTGCCTATATAATGAAGAATTTATGCTGATCGTTTTTTTCTCAAATCGAAACAAGTTTCAAGAACAAAATCTTAAATTTGGTTAATCTCGTTGTACCGATACATTAGTTTTAATAGTTTTATTTGTGTATACTTTTTATTTATTGCTAAGTTGACGATACAGTTGAAACTTGGTTTATTGCATTATACATAAGATAACTATATGTGATCTGTTTATCATTGAAATCATGATGGGCATAGCACGAACAATATATTAACAAAAGCATATATAAAAACAAATTGTTTGCCGTGAGCCTAACAACTTTGCATTCAAGAACTGCCATGCAAACCTCTTTGCCTAATGGCCGTACATGTATTCGTACAGATTTTAACTTCTCACTGTGTATTTTTTCAACCGACACATTATTTCCAACAAGTTTTTGTTTCATGTATAAAATGCCAGAAACATCGTAAGTGCATCTTAACTGACAACCAATTACATGTTAGTAAACATATTAAAAAAAATCGTTTTAAGTAAGTGACACGAATTAGTTTTGCCTGCTCATATTATATCTGTTATTAATAAATACCAAGCATAATGCATTGTGTTGACGAAGAAAACAGTTTTATTAATGATTTGTTGTATACAATAGAGTATGTGTTTGTAAGAAATGGGCAAAGGGATGCCTTTTCTCTTAATAATATACAATGTATTATATTTATGAAATATTTTAACACAAAAATGGATGATTTCAAATATGTAAATATGTGACAACAACATGCTCATTTTAGTTCATACACGTACATGACATATCGTGTTACAACGTGACATAACATAGTCAAGGTAAAGATTTTGTCTCAAAGAGCTATAACAAAGTTTGTATATGTAAACAAACATTTATTTTTCCCTGGTTTCGATCACGTTGTTTACACGTGAAACTTACCTTTTACAATTGCTGTACACCTGGTTCACATATGACCATTCCGTACGTACAGTCATATTCCATACACCTGGTTCACATATGACCATTCCGTCCGTACAGTCATATTCCAGACACCTGGTTCACATATGACCATTCCGTACGTACAGTCATATTCCAGATTTTATTTATAAAGAATCTATAATAATTAATTAGCAACGTGCAATTTTATAATTACAGAAACATTAATGATTCATTGTTATAATTGTATACAATTCATAGCGCTGAAGGCACTGCAGTTGTTAGCTATTCTGTAAACAGAGGTCATTGTAGTTCTGCCCTTTGGTGTTAACCCAACTTCGGTCTACAAATCAAAGAGCAACCACCATCATCATTATTATAAAAAATCACAATCCTCATATCATATATTCGGTATTCGGACATTGTTTCCTACGAATAAAAGTTCCTACGTTTATTTTGATAGAGGCGTACATTGGTTCCCACGTTATTTTGTCACCCCGGACAATTGTTCCTATGTTATTTTGACTCCCCCGACATGGGTTTCTACATAATATTACTATCCTTAAAATTGGTTCCTACAATTAGAAGCTATACTCAACAACACCAGTATACGCCGATCAAAAGTTATCACCTCACAATAGGCCAGAAATTTCCAAAAGTATTAAACCCTTCTTTTGGGGCTATATATTTTTGCGACTATAAATCGTGTAAAGTTAAATATATTTTAAGTACATAATTTTTGCTCAATTTAGTTTATTGTATCCTGGGCACTAGGTTATGTTGTTGATAATTATTAAAAACATGTATGCATTGAAGGTGTGTTAAACATGTATATTTATATTAAATTGCGTTTATATGTATACAAATGCACATATGTTCTTCTTTTCTTCAGTTATGTACTTTCGTGTGCAAAATTAATTGTGTGTATATGTAGATCCCTTTAGATATGTGATTCTTTTGTGTTTTGCTCTTCCAAGTGGATAACATCATAAGTACAAGTTAATCAAGAAAAGCGTACCTACTTCTACGCGCTTCTCATTTTTAATTCCATTTAACTTATCTGCACTAATTGTTACATGTAAAACGTTGCCGATTACTAAGGCCGAAAAAGTTTCAATACGGTATTAAAATAAGTTGGAAGTAATACATTTAAAAAATAGTGCGGAGTGTTGTAGAACTATGTACATTAACATTAATATTAATGTTCATGAAGTATGACTGTATCAGTGTTGAACTATGTTGGTTAAATTAACATTTCCTCAATATTCCTATTGACAGATTGCTGTTTGGTGAATTTAAAGAAAAATACAACTCATTTGTCAAAGGCGTTCAGAAGCAATGCGACAACTACGACACTCAGTCAATAAATCTGTGCGTGGGGTAATAATATTCCTGTTTAGGCTTATCGGCAGCTTATCGGAGAACGAAACGTTCAGTCTAGCAAGCTGTTATAATCGTTTTCGGTATGATAATAATGATGGCTTTGAATAATAATAGTAGGGCCAGCACCCCGACCACGTAAAACAAACTACGCTACAGAAACCCAAACCACTGCAATACAACATGAGGAATTACGGTATCGACCCGGGGGGAAAGCGCATGAAACAGAGAAATCTGCGGATAAACTTACTCTCCTCCAAGAACGTCTCACGGATAGGATTTTGGAATGTGCGAACATTATATGAAACTGGAAGGGCAGCTCAATTGGCCAGAGAAATGGAGAAGTTCCGCCTAGACATCATGGGCTTGAGTGAAGAAAGATGGACAACAGCTGGAAAAGTCATGCTAGCCACTGGCCACACTCTCCTGTACTCTGGACCAGAAAACGAAGAAGACAAACACCACAACGGGGTCGGATTGCTTCTCACAAAAACTGCTCACAAGAGCCTTCTTGAATGGGAACCAATCAATGACAGGATCATAAGAGCCAGGTTCAACTCGAAGTTCCAGGAAGTGACTATCATTCAGTGCTATGCCCCTACAAACCAGGCAGATGACAACACCAAGGAAGACTTCTATGGCCACCTCCAGACCGTCCTAGATCAAGTCCCAAAGCGCGACATCACTATAGTCATGGGAGACATGAACGCCAAGGTAGGATGTAACAACACAGGAAAGGAGCTCATCATGGGGAAGGAAGGAGTTGGAGAAATCAATGAAAACGGAGAGTTATTCACTGACTTTTGTGGACTTAATGACCTTGTCATAGGCGGCACCATATTCGCTCACAAAGACATTCACAAAGTTACATGGACATCACCAGACAAGTCAGTGAAAAACCAGATTGACCATTTGGCGATCTCGCGAAGATGGAGGAGAACCCTCAGTGATGTCAGAGCTTACCGAGGAGCAGAGATTGGCTCAGACCATGAACTTCTCATAGCACAGCTTCAGGTCAAAATTGCAAGGGTCAGAAAGCAAGGAAACACAAAGAGTCCACGCTTCGATATCACCAAGCTGAAGACGCCTCAGGACAAGCAAGAGTTCTCCATCAGTCTGAGAAACAAATTCGAAGCTCTGGCGGATGCAGATGCTGACTCCCTGGAGAAGAAATGGGACCAGGTAAAGAACACCTTCACATCTGTCTGTGAAGAAAGGCTCGGCTTCCGAACTAGAACCCACAAGACCTGGATCTCCGACAGTACCATCAACAAGATTGAAACGAAACGAGCAATTCGTCAAAGGCTTCTCCAAGCAAAAACCAGAGAACAGACACAGAGAGCCAATAGCGAATATCGAACCTTGCAAAAGGAAGTTAAAAAGAGCTGCAGACAGGACAAACGGACACTGATTGACCACCAAGCAGCTGAAGCAGAAAAAGCTGCACAACAAAATGACATGGCTACCCTATACCAGATAACTCGCCAGCTAGCAGGACGCCAAAGCAACTCAAACACACCAGTGAAAGACCGAAATGGAAACATCCTGTCCAAGCCAGAAGACCAGCTGAAAAGGTGGAAGGAGCACTTTGATGAACTCCTGAACGGGACACCAGTAACACAACCCCCCACCATAGAAGAGGGTCTTAACTTGGCAATTAACACAGGGCCAATAACCAAACAGGAAATCACACAAGCCATCAACAAGATAAAGAACAGGAAAGCCCCAGGGCCTGACAAAATCCCACCAGAAGCGATGAAGGCATCGACGGACGTCACTGCTGACATCATGTTTGACCTCATCCAACAGATCTGGGACACAGAAGAAGTTCCTGTGGAGTGGCAGACAGGTTATCTTGTGAAGCTTCCAAAGAAAGGCAATCTGAGCGACTGCAACAATTGGCGAGGTATCCAGCTGCTATCCATGCCCAGCAAGGTATTATCGAGAATCATACTAGAGAGAATGAAAGCCGAAGTCAACAATCTTCTTAGAGAAGAGCAAGCAGGCTTCAGAGCAGGAAGATCATGTGCAGACCAGATTGCAACGCTTCGAATCATCATCGAGCAATCCATTGAATGGAACTGTCCGCTGTATGTCAACTTCATCGACTTCAAGAAGGCGTTCGACACAGTGGACAGAGACACGATCTGGAAAATACTGATGCACTACGGCATCCCAAGCAAGATGGTCAACATAATTCGGAGCATGTACAACAACAACCTCTGCCAAGTCATCAACGACATGGACCTCTCTGAACCTTTCAAAGTACGCACTGGGGTCAGACAGGGTTGCCTTCTCTCTCCTATGATTTTCTCGCTAGTCATTGACTGGGTGATGAAAACGACACTGGATACACCAAGAGGCATACAGTGGACCCTTCAGAGCAAGCTGGAAGACCTTGATTACGCCGACGATATTGGGCTCCTGTCCCACACTTGCGCCCACATGCAGCAGAAAACAAAGAAACTGCAGGAAATAGCCAGATCAACAGGGCTAGAGGTCAACATCAGCAAAACAAAATGCCTCAGGATCAATCCAGGCAGCAGACAAGGCATCCACATAGAAGGGCAAGCAATTGAAGATGTTGACCACTTCATATACCTGGGCAGCATTGTCAGCATGACAGGAGGTACAGAAGAGGACATCAAGGCCGGAATAGGGAAAGCACGCCACGCATTTGTGACAATGAGACCAGTGTGGAACAACCGGAACACCCACTGGAAAACAAAGATCAGGCTCTTTAATACTAATGTCAAGACAGTCCTCCTCTATGGCGCTGAAACCTGGAAACGGACTAGACGCCTGGACCAGAGTCTGCAAGTATTCATTAACAAATGTCTCAGGCAGATCCTAAGGATAAGATGGCCAGAGAAGATTTCAAACCAGGACCTATGGGCAAGAACAGGGCAGCAACCGGTTACGATCTCAATACTACAGAAGAAGTGGAGATGGATCGGACACACGCTGCGAAGAACCCAGCCCAACATAGCAAGGCAAGCCCTGGATTGGAACCCTCAAGGACAAAGAAGAAGAGGTAGGCCTACAAACTCCTGGCGCAGAACACTGGACATTGAGCTTCGCAAGATAAAGATGTCATGGGGAGAAGCGAAAGCCCGGGCCATGGACCGAACCAGATGGAGAGCTGTGGTAAAGGCCCTATGCTCCGAACGGGGCGAAGAGGAATAAGTAAAGTAAGTAAGTACTAATGTTTATTACTATATTATTACTATATTGCGGAGTCAAAGTACGAATGGGAGCATTTTTCGTCAAAGTGCTGATCAAGGCTATTTGCATGACAGGAATAACTACGTTGTCAGTGACATACTTAGCCAGCATTTTTGCGACTGTTTTTCAGATATACTACGGTACGAAGCATATACGTTTCTCGCGGTGGCTAGATAAGTTGCTGAAGAATAGGAAGCAACTAGGTCTCATTTCCTTTGGACTGATATCAATACACGTGGCCATGTCAGTGCTCATCATGTCTCCGACGTACCTTAGTTCCTGGTATCACAGTACCACAGTCACAATTCCCGCGAATCTCACCGCGCCGTTTCAGTTCAAGCAGACCACGTGGATGAACTGGAAAGGGGAGGCGGCCTGCTTGGTCAGCATCATAGCATACGTGGTTCTTTGTTTCATCTGCGCCACCACTTTCCCGTCAGTTACGGACACGTTAAACTGACGAGAGTGGAGGTTCGCGCAGTCCAAGAAGGGACACGCGGCTCTGCTGCTTTCTGTGGGACACATTCTGATCATGGGGTTACCGGGGAGGATATCAAAGCCGCATCTCATTTACAAATCTATCACATTCCTGTGTTCAATTTTACCGTGGATAACATTACTGCTTAAACTTATATTTTCTCTGTCGTTTGTGGACCGGTACGTGATGAAATTACGCAAAGGTTGGGAGAGACACGAGAACAAATGCAGAGCGGACTGCGTTCGGCCCATAAAGTACGATGGCTAT
Source organism: Dreissena rostriformis (assembly GCA_007657795.1). Lineage (NCBI taxonomy): Eukaryota > Metazoa > Mollusca > Bivalvia > Myida > Dreissenidae > Dreissena > Dreissena rostriformis. The sequence continues at coordinate 72,710 of VMBQ01003407.1, forward strand.
GTTGCTATTGACATGAACGCGGGAAAGCGGATGTCTTGCTAGGACGCATGCGCATGCCCTGGTGACAGGATACCGATGATGAACATTGTTGGCTCGGGCTGTGACTGCGCTAGTGATGACCTTGTATTAAATGTTTCTTAGATTTTGATGGGAATGTTGTCGAAAAGGACAACACTGTAATGTAATAAAATGCCCATTTTTTTGAGGTTTTCAAAGATAAAAACCAAACGGTGCTTCAGTAATGTATGAATTAGTATCAGCTATAAAATGTTGTACCAATGTGTGATAAAGTCCGTGTAAAATCTACATTATGTACCGTGTAATAAGATATTCTCCCGAAAGAAAAAAACAACAACAGAAAAATGTTTATCAAATTAACGATGCATTATGTAACAAGAACATTTTTTTAAAGAGAATAATTGTATTAAACAACCTTTTAAAACAAATCTTTAAGAATCTTTAAAACAATCACATGTTTGCCTTATTGTTATATGCTTTAAGAGCTTTATCAATGCTCCTAGAACGCAGGGTTTATATATAAAATAATTAAACAAACTGTCGATCGTTTGAACATAATTATTGCAATGAACAGAACACGCGAGCTGATTGTTAAAGATTAATATGAACCAGTTCAATACGTGAGGTGTTCGTTTACGATACATGCAGACCCAATTAAACGTGGTAAGTTTCTTATTTTCCACACGTCTTGTTTTTTTATTGTTTGAACAGTATTATGTAAGACGGCTTATAAATCTGAAACTAAGAACACAACAAATCATATTGATTTGAAGCTTGTTTCCACATAAAAATGAAAAAAGATTGATTTTTTTGTTTAGCCAGTATATACACAAACGTTGATGTGCTTTTTCTTGGATCTTAAGCTGTTTGTTATTGCCAAATTTAAGAAATAGAACATCAATAAGGGTTGAGAATGCAAATCAGGAGTTTCGCTGTCGATTGCAATTGACGCCATTTGCAATAAATTTTCGAAAGTGGCGATTTTAAAATATAATTGTCTCCAAATCAAATACGAAAATCTATTGCAATTCAAAAGCAAACGGCCAAAATCTAAGCGACCAGCGTCTGTCAGTTATGAACATTAGCGAAGAACAGGTTAGCGTGCAATAATAAAACCACCGAAGTGTGTAAATGTTACATTATACTAAATAATCGAGTGATGAAGTCTATATCTCTAAATTAATCAACATATTTGACTCGAAGGCATATTATATACTTTAGACAGTTTTTTTTCTGATTTTATCTTCTGGAGATATAGATATGGTAAGCATATGTATCCAATACGTTATCACTGAAATATGATAAATGTAGAGACTATAGCAAAACATTTAACTGAAACGGGTTACATTCCACAAATAATACGGGCAAAAACAAAAGGTGCAAAACAGTCGATTTTGATTTGTGTCGAGTTCTTTCTTGCTTTGTACGTGACATATATTTGTATTGCTTAAATCAAGTTGTCGCGTTTACATAGAATTATATATGGAAACATATTAAGTATATTGTGACCTTTATTTGTTACAGACGATGTTTGTATTGCAATTGACAATCGCCGGGTATGATATTGAACAATACATTAGCAAGACAAACCTTTACAAAGACCACTAATTTGAATGATAACTAGAGCTGGTAAAAACAGAAAAATTCTACGATATTGAAAGTCAAAAATCAGACTAGAGCAAATTTAACTGTTTAAATATGAAAGTGTTAATTGGAGTTGAGTTATTGGATGTTATAATATGTGATTTTTTTTTCCTTAAATATTCACATGTTCATCTGTGTGGTACAATGTTTAATTACAAAATGTACATTATTTTGAAACATTTATAAACATATTGTTTCATTGATGTTGACATTACATTTCATGATGTTTGTTATTGATGTTATTTGACATGTACAAACATGTTATTTATGATATTAAATAAAGCTTATGATGACTTATGAAGTTTCTTCTTGTACATTTTATAACTATGATTTTTATACTTGCAATATAAGAGTAAATGGCATTCATGTAAGACAGTTTAGCACATGCTTATTATTTAAATGATAATGGAGGGGATATACTGGTATTTGACGGTATCGACGTCGCAAAAAAGTTACGGAAACTTGGCTGAACTCATCCATTCCTGATAATGATATCACTTTATTGAATTTTCAGCAACTATTTCGCTGTGATCGTACAAATCGTCTTGGCGGTGGTGTAGTTATATACGTTAGAGAAATTATCAATGCAACCAAGCGACCAGATCTCTCCATTAATGGCTTAGAGTCTCTTTGGGTCGAGTTATCAACAGGCAAGCACAGTTTCTTGTTGGAGGCATTTACCGTCCTCCTGACGCAAACAAGGACTACTGGACCCTACTAGAACACAACATTGATCAAGCTTTTACCCTGTCTTACGATAATATCATCATCAATGGAGACTTTAATATGAACGTCCTCAGCCAAACCCCAAATAAAATCATAAACAGTATGCCATCATACAACGCTGAACAACTTATCTCCTCACCAACTCACATTACAGAACACTCTAGCCCACTTAGCGATCTAATCTTTGTAAAAAAAAATCACATAATATCCAGCTTTGTTGCAGACCCCTTTATTCCAAACTTAACTCGTTTTCACTCTCCAGTAGTGCTAGTTCTCCATTTTCATAAGCCCAGAAAAGCTCCATTCAAACGACGTATATGGGTCTACGACAGAGGAAACTATGATGACTACAGAGCAGGTGTACGGACGACGGACTGGAACAGTCTTCTCGACAACGACGACCTAGATGAAGTAACCGAGACAATTACAGACAAAATACTATCTATAGCATCACAAAATATTCCAAACAAGCTAATGACAGTACGACCTCATGACATCCCATGGATGTCAAAGCTGATTAGAACGCTTATTAAAAAGAGACAAAAACTTCATAAAAAGCAAAAATGTCAAATACGCCAGAAGCATGGACAAGGCTTTAACACGCACGAAATTTAGTCACTAAGCATATACGTCAGGCAAAACAAAACTATAAAAATAAATTAATTGAGAAATTAAATCCACCAAACACATCACCTAAAATATGGTTTGAAACAGCTAAGCAACTAACACGAGGAACACACTCGCAAACAATACCAACACTATACGACCACAATCACGATGCAATTACTTACGATGACAACGTTGATCTTCTCAATCACTACTTTTCCTCTCAGTCAACTGTCGACGATCAAGACCACTCTCCACCAATAAATCGTCTTACGGAATCCTCTTTTAGAAGCACCACCATGTGACGTAATTAATAATATTGTGCATTGAAGACACACATAAACAAACACCAGTTCATAACAGTTTCCATCTCGATTTATTTCTGTTGAATATTTTCTAATACAACGCTTGCTAATGTTCGTGAAATACAATCTAACAGCGTGGCGGGCCAACGTGGCCGCCACGACACGAAAGCGTGACTGCTATATCTGATTGTCAAATCTAACCGCAGAATCCCTACTACTAACTTAAACACTGCATTTTATCCCCAGGTTAATTTACATAAAATCTACTTGTAATTTTCATTGGTCACCAAGGTCCGGGCTTATTACGGATTGGTTGACTTATTAGAATGTTCTAGATGGAAAATCTATTCATGTATTTACATGCTTGGCAAATATACTAAAATCTAATCAATTTATATTGGTATAGAGTAATCCCGTTATATTTGTCAGTACCATAACTTTTGTATCCTATGCAAATATGTGAACCTCTCATCTGTGCTGTTTGATGACCATGCGTGGTTACTATTAATCTCGTGTCTATATGCTGACCCTGAACTCATTGTTAAGTATATGGTCCTTCGATTCTTTTATCTAAATGACTTTTCATTTTATTGATCCCAATTATACCCCACCCTGGGTATAAACGTATTTGTGTTCTTACTTGAAATAAATCTTAAATCAGGGCTTGGTTTATGTGTACTCTTAAATTATTTGTAAATGACAAATATCTCCCAAAAATGTATTATTAAATTCTCAAACTTCATCCTAACATTGTTTATACATATTATTGAAATATCCCCTTATTAATTTCCATCATAAGAATAAACTCATAAGGATAAACGATATGTTATAAGCTGTTACATGACACAACTTTAAGATTTCTCATTAATTATAATAGTTATCTTATTTATAAATATTGATGTAAATAAACTTTTTAACATTTTCTTACATTATTAAAACATCTATTTCTATTTATGAAATTATGGTTGGACCTGCAGCTATGTTACACAACCTTCCTTCTCAATTTGATTAATTTATACTTCATGGTGTAAATTAATCACTAAAATTTAACTATTGAACTACGAAGTACATGGACAAATTGTTGATATAAATACATGCATGATAAACAAGTTGCGGATATAATAAGATTTTGACAAATGTCTCTGCTGAAATACATAACATTAGTTATTGTTATATAATGTAAATGNCGGAAATGAATATTTATCTCGCAAAATAGCATTCACAGATACATAGCACCTTTCAGGAAATGGGTAGTAAAAGCGCCTTATTAATGTTTTAAGGTTTTCTATGACTTTCTATTTTAGAGTTACCCCTATGACATTATTAAATGCGCTTTATTTGTGTTTGAATTCTTAACAAAGCCACAAACAGATCATCTACACTATTATTTTGGTGATCGAAATATCTAACACACATAATGCAATGTTAATAATGTTGTGCAGAAGCTGAGGCGCGCATTTGTTTACGAAAATGGTGGTCGACCATCCAATGTTCCGTTGTGGAGAAATATATGAAAACTTCCACTTTTTCTTTTATTGTTTTGTATTGACAATTATTATAATTGTATATGTTAATTTTTATTTGTATATACATTAATTTAAAGGCACAATGATATTATCCATGTATTTCATTTAGCCGCTCTTCAATGTTACGAGTGTCAAAATGTTACCGATGTACGCGCATGCAACCAAACGATAACCTGCGCTGCAAATGAGGTATTTTTACATAATGTTTTAGTAAATAGTACGTAATTATATACAAAACTTGGTAGTTGAATAATTGTCGTGTTTTATAATAAATATATATCTTCATGAAGGATGTTTAACATGATTTGCATTTTCAATTATGTCGTTAATTCAACACTTTTACACTTGGCTTTGATTAGATTTCCATATTCATATTTTCAATCTCACTAAAATATCATATTCAGGTATGCTACACGGGGTCAACAGCGCTGGCTAATACCGAACGGACGTATACGTTAACGTGCAAAGATAATCTTGTAAGAAACATTATTTGGAATTTAATAATCATGTGTCATGAAGCTACATTTTTCGTTTGTTTTATTTAGATTAAGTCTAACGAATTAATATGTATCATGACATGTATATTGAAATTGATTTTAAAATCCCATTTTATTTTTACTTGTAGAAAATAGGTAATTGAAGTAGCCGAACTTTAAATCGTCTATTATTGTTTCCTTACCAAATTGTTGTGTCAATACAATTTGGGTCAATAGCGGTTTTGACACTCTTCAATCATGTTATGCTTCGCATTGATCGATCTAAGTCGGTGAGCCCAGTTTAATATATAGGCGTTTGTTTTGTCATTGTTTTTCTTTTTGTCCTGTAACTAGTTATATGTCCATTGTTCGCCTGCTTAACCAGGAACATTTAAGTGATGATAAGAATGATCTCCTACTGATACAATTATATTTAATTTTTGTAAATATTTCAAATCACAATTTTATTCGCAGCACTGTAACCCAATGAGCTCAACAGGTACTTTGATTGGGCGATCAGTTGACAATGTTGGATCTTCGTCAACTAAACGTGATGTAGTCTGCCACGAATGTTGTTCCACACCCCTCTGCAACAAAGCTCTGTGCAATCATCCGAGACGTATGCTTGTTGTTTTGTTTGTTTGGTTGTTTTTTTTTGCCTATTTCAACAGTATTTCAGTCATATCAGGGCGGTCAGTAATTTTGCTCATATTTGGATTTGCTGGTATAGCTGAACTAAGTATNGAGATTGAACACAATCTAGACATTTTCTTCTTGATTGTTCACGTGTGCGTCTAGTTTGTGTATTTGTTACAGTAATTGCATGTAATTTCAAATGTCAATCAGCATAATTTCGGGTCTCTTAATGTGTTCGTAAGAAGTGTTAAAAGTGTTTGTATCACAAGTGACGAGTTGAATTAAACAATCAAATATAATTTGTTTCCTGAACACTTAAAATATGTTTCTTCCCTCACCTAATCACGAAGTCGTCAATGTTGACCTTCAATGTGCGCCGCAAACTTTAGAAAGCTAATACTCTTAATTTTCACTCGGCCACAATTTTCACTCGATCGTGATGAAACGTTGTCAACATGTTATCTTGAAGATATTGAGGTCAATACTATACATAACCAGGTCTATGTGTAAAAGTGTAAATTCAAACTAGAGATAAAATGTCCCACGTGCTTTTTGGAAAGAGATCATTCTATACATTGAAGTTTGACGTCACTCTTTATTTGAACTCTTTTGTACACCTATCCATGGGCGAGATGTCCATGTCAGAGCCGATTTGATGTTTCCATAGTTGATAAGGCATCAGCTCTAACTTTTTAATTTAACAATCGTAGTATACAATTCTACCAAAGCTTTCCATGTCGGTGTTCATATGACATATGCCAGGTTATTTGACTAACATTGTATGTATTCACGTGGTGTCGTAAATTTCGAAGACAATTTGCTTTTTAAATACCAACATAAGTCACAATTATCAACTTTAAATTGTAATTTATTTCTTTATTTGTGTCACCTGTGTCCACAGTTTAAATATCACAATACTAATCTACGTTGGCTGGCCTATAGCCACATTGTAATGCTATACAAACACCGCCATAATAATCTACGCTTGATCTTCTATGGCTACAGCAGTTAGCTTCTAAATAGCACTATTAGTCACATTGATATATTATATGAAGAAAAAAAACACGAACATAGTTTTCCAACCTCGGACGCCTATAACCTTAGTGGCAGGCTATTTAAAAAAAAAAAAGTTCTTCACGTTTTGTCGACTATTGCAACAGCGGCTTGTAATTTTAATGGTTTACTAACATGGCAATTGGAGACCATATGTTTGTAATACACCGGAATTCTCCAATATGGCCATCGCCCCAGAAGACGTGTAATTAGGTTAACGGTGTTAGTTTCAGATACAAGAGCCCTTGAGTCTTTTAGAGCCCGATGTGAAGCACATTCTACTCTGAACCTTGGCTTAATGTCTCAGTCTGAATACGAGTAGGAAGGGAAAAGCGGGTTGGGGCGAATATGCGACTCTTATTTCTTGCACCAGTGTGTTAGAACTAGACCAAGGGTCCGATCAGAACCGACCAGACGTAGATACATAGGTTGCCTTTAAATATCTAATTACTTTTATCATAAATATCGGGACATATGGTGATATTTTAATAGCTCACCACTGTCGCACTTGAAGACAAAACTTATATAAAATTTATCAATGAAATAAAATTATTGTCTTAATTCCAGATCAGACAATGGTGATGTTCCGTAACATCTTCGATGACCAGCACATGGCCTTAGTAACTATCTCTAAGGAAAAAGAGTCTGCATATTAAAATTGATGATGCAAACAAATAACACCAACGCATTGACCCAATCAGACGCACATATATGAAAAACAGTCAAATATATTTTTTTTGTAAGAAATGTCCATTTGACTTATTGCCCTTTAATAGTTAACAATTAAGCGATAGGCATGTAGCATTGAGCGATTTTGTAATTAAATATAAGTCAATCTGTGGTTAACGAAAATGCGATTAAAACAACAAATTTAAATGAAACGTATTTCAAACAAACATTAACAATATTTAATATGATTTTAAATCATAATTAACAATAAACGAAAATAAAATATATAATAAGTTAAAAAAATAGCATCAATTTTGCTTCTTATACTGCTCCGGAATAATATGCGCAGTGTTCTTCCAATTTCACAAATGTCTAGTGCAAGCTCTGCAGTGCAATTATTTGGTCTGGTGAAACAACTAGTAAATGTAAAACGGTTGTATCGTCTTAAATACAGAATGTGGCGGTAAATTCTTACTCATAGAAGCTTCATTTTGATGTTTTTTTGCCAACTTTACCTTACTCTAAACCTTTTCTTTACCAACAATTACTTTTAAACAATTAAAAGTTTAGGAAAAAAAAACAATACGTTAACATTTGTATGCACTATGCTTTATTTGTTCAGCATGTGATAAAAGCTAACCGTTTGAATGCCTTCTGATATGTAAAGAAGACACCTACATTTTTGAATGAATAATATGAAATGTTCAATAACTTTTTCGCTGTGTACATTGATCATAAAATACAACCTACTAAAAAGCATAACAAAGGAATAATCAAACTTCCAAAATGTTATCGGGAGAGATTTTTTTGTAACTATCCGCTAATCCGTATATTTGCATACTTATCTTATTATCGATTCCTTTGCTACAGTCCACGGTGGTTGGAGCTTGTGGTCACCATGGGGATCGTGCTCAGTCACGTGCGACGTGGGCATGGAAAGACGTGATAGGTCGTGTTCAAATCCGTATCCGGCCAAAGGTGGTGACCATTGCTATGGAGATTCCAGAGACGATCAGATTTGCTATGAACCTGGATGCACAAGTATTATGTTCATTTATTTATGTAGAGGTAGCGTCACCGTAAATTTTCACATGCAAATACCTTTCGTCAGGTATACTTCCTGAAGAAAATAAATATCATGATGAGCCATAAGATAAAAAAGGTAATACCTATACAGCATGCGATAGTGAATTTCAGAAAAAAATACATAACTTGATAACATATAAGTCATCACGTTTGAACGATCACACACAAGTATTTATTTTATAAAATCGCAATTAGCCCTAAACTTGGTCATTATATAGTCATATATGTATGTGAACGACGTAAATAATAACTTTATTATCATGTTATAATATCATGTTATTAATTAGTTGAATTCAAATTGGCTTTGTTATTGAGCTGAGAAGACAACCGTATTGTCTTCATCTCAATTACAAAGCTAATATGAATTGAACTAATTAATGACAATTTTATTAATTAGCTTTCTAATATTATTCAGTAAGAAAAGCTTAAATTATTTTAGTGTTTACGAGTTTTCGCTGTTTCGTTAAAGTATGGCATGTGTTTACAATTTTCGCTGTTTTGTGTCGTCTGCTGAAGCCAGAAATGATATTCAGCAAATAATAATTGATAACTGTGAAAATTGCTGTAGCCAATAAAGGTATGAAACAACTTATTGTTGTTGCTAGCCTTTCGGTAAACTGCAATATTATATTTTTCAATATTTAAACTTTTGCACCAAAACTAAGCATGTACCTTCAAAATGGCGTCCAAAATTGTCGAAATTTTAGATTCCCATATAAGGCCGAGTTTTTCCTGGTTTATGATTGGCTGAATCTCGTATTGGCCGACCTTTTCCCGTATTGGCCGTGTTTGTCCATATTGGCCGCCTTTTTCTCGTAAGAGGCGAGTTTCGAGCTTTATTGGCGCGACTCAACTTGTATGGGGCGAACAAATTAAACACATTCTCGTCTTATATTATAAAGTTAATTAATAATACACAATACTCATATGCAATTCTATTGATTTAAGATTACAATACTGAACTGACTTGTATTAATCATAACTATATTTAAAAAGTATACCACAATATCAAATCAATGAGTAAGGAACATAAATACTTTGACGGGAATACATTTTTTTTATTATATTTTACAACTGTTTTGTTAAAAAACTAATATTATCATAAGCCTTGTTTTATTTTTATAAACAATTAAACTCACTAGATGGTGGATGGTCGGCATGGACAGGTTGGGGCACATGTACAGCCACATGTGGCGGGGGTCTAAGAACAAGGGGTAGATTGTGCAACAACCCGGTCCCGTCCTTGCTTGGTCATGATTGCGATGGATCACCACAGGATATCGACCTCTGTAACAACGTACCCTGTACAGGTAATGGAAACCCCGTGTTGTTTAAAGTAACCAATTGATGACATATTCATCTAAGTTATATTGATTTTGGTAAATAGATATATGATTAAAACACCAGCGTGGAAGAACGGACGTAATTTACAAATTTTTTATATCCATGTCTTTATTTCTTTAAAAATAAAATGGAATGTATCTGAAAATATGTCAAAACTTGTTATGTTTCATTCAATTAAGCATTCTTTTTTTCAATTCTCAAAATAAGCTTGTATTTAACAACATTTGTTCTATTTAAGAATTAATAACACATAATAATTTAATTACTAAACGAAGTCATTGAAAACATAGTTTTAGATTACAAACATAGTTAATAAACAAATTTTGTCACATTTTTTTTTTTTTTTTAATTAACAATTATATTCACTAGATGGTGGATGGTCGGCATGGACAGGTTGGAGCACATGTACAGCCACATGTGGCGGGGGTCTAAGAACAAAGGGTAGATTGTGCAACAACCCGGTCCCGTCCTTGCTAGGCCATGATTGCGATGGATCACCACAGGATATCGACCTCTGTAACAACGTACCCTGTACAGGTAATGGGAACCCCGTTTTGTTGAAATGAACCAATTGATGACTTATTCGTTTTAGATATATTTATAAAAGTAATAAGATGCACGATTAAAACAGCAGCGGCGGACGTGCGGACGTAAATTACCAATTAAGCATATCTATGTTGGATTTTATATATAAAAAAATGGAATGTCATCTCAAAATATGTCGAAACTTGTAATGTCTCATTGAGTCCTGCAAAGCATTGGTCCTGCATGCAACACACAAAATAAGCTTGTATTTAACAACATTTGTTCTGTTTAAGAATTAATAACAAATTATAATTTAATTACTACGTCATTAACTACATATTTTTATATTACAAACTTATTAAATAAACACATTTTGTCAAATAAGTAAAATGTTTCTCTTTTCTTTGATTACACCACGATTAACTAAATGATTCAAATGAAATGAAATTGTGAAAATATTTGGAAAACCATGTTCAAGATGTCCTCAATAGCGGCTTCTATTTGAGAACATGTGAGTGTGATTTCTTCTGTAGTTGTAATGCATATCACATATTGTATAAATGCTTATTATATACATGTTCATCATACAAAATAACTAAAAAGAAGATAAATAGCAGGACATGTGTATAGAGCAGATACTGGTCGCAAGTGCTTATGTTTCCAACGTTGAATAATCAATCTAAACATATTGAAATGCCTTACCCCTTATTTTTCGTGGCGTTGTGTCTTCCTTTGTTATCGTATTGAACTCTGGTGAAAATTGCCAGAAGGTACCGATTAAAACCCAAGTAATTGGACCAGGTCATCTTGGTACATACTTGGTTTTAATCCAGAGCATTTTAAAACTGATTTTGGCCTCAGCTTTCAGTTGTCTGCGAAGGCGCCAACGTATTTCATTGACCGATATTTCGACTTAGTTAATACATTAAGATTTCTGAATAGAAAAAAAAACAAAACATTTAGACCTAAAAATAATCAATGTAAAAACGATTTCACCGCAAATATTTGACATTTTTATATTTTTAGAAGTTAACAATAATTTACTCAATTTCTTTACAAAACGCATCTGCTTTATGTGCGTTGTGTGACTTAAGTTGTTAACGTTGTCTAACCCTGCACTTCACTGTACATGGCAATTCATACCTTGCTTCTGTTTGGGTCAAGACTACTTAAGCCATGACGGCCCTAATCTCGTAATATGATAAAAAAGCAGATTCAACAAATTAATTGTGAAATACAATGAACATTTTCATAGTGACCCAATATGGCGTTGAAATGTTTATTAATTAACCCAAATGGCATCGCATCAAAAAACAAATTAGTACAACGACAAACCTTCTTCAAAAACAAATTAACGAAAGGAAATTCAAACCCATTAAAATATATTTGCTTTATCGAGGGCTATTTTTTCAGTTAAATAAGAACACGTTCACTAGCGATGGAATTGTTTCAGTTTACTGACAAAAATACTTCTCGGTATTGTCTCGACATTACATCGAAAGCAAACACATATATTTTATTTATTTCTCAGAAAAGAAGTACACTTGTATGTTTCTTTTATTAGGACGTCGTTATGTGTTCTTTTTTTAATTGTAATAAAAGCGGAACTCAATACGGTGTTTTAAGTTTTATTTAGTTTTATCACCATCATGCTATTTTATCAATACTTCGCATTTATCAGTCAACGAATACAAATTCCAGTGTCGTGATAGATATGTGTGATGCACACTTTTTCAAGTATGAGTTAAGGAATACACACGCAAGGTTGTGAATATAATTACGAAAGCAATTAACACTAGTTCAAATTTATTTATATCCAGAAATTTACAAAACGGTGACAAAACTTGGATGTATTCGTTGTTTTAACTTTAAGTAAGGTCTAAACGAAAAAGTATACGGATTGTATAAATACGTTGGATGTTTGCATTGAATGTTAATTTCATTATTTTTTTGTGGAATTTCAAGTTCCTATGTCTGGTCAGTTTCACTAGTTCCCGCAAGACCCTTTAATTAATGTATACAACTGAAAAAGACGCATATTAATATATTCAATTTTGAGTATTGGGTAAACGAGCAATGATGAGTAGTACCTTTGTTATAAACAATTTCTCTCCTGTTTATCGTTACTTCTGTATTTTAACGATTTAACAGTATAAGCAATGAAAACATGTTCATTGAACCTTTATTGCTTACCAAACACAACTAAACATAGTAGTCTCTCTAGTTTATATATTTTTTTAATTTAATAATTGCTTGTATTTCAGGTCCTGATATACAATTTATTGTTGGAACTCCATCCCTGACAGAATGCACCTTTGGTTTTATATATACATGTCATTTTGCATTTGGTACATTCATTTCGCGTCCAACTAGTCAGTTCAATCTACAAACGGCAACATTCACGGCTTCGACTACTGGAACATACTGGTTTGAATGGAACTTAATAAGAGAAACTAATTATGTGACCTGCTATGTATATAAGAACGATAATAATGTCGGAAACATAGTGCTTAACGCTAACCACACTCAAGTGACATCTGGCATTCAGGTTCAGTTGATGAAAAACGATAACTTTCGCTTACATTCGTGTGAAGCTCAATGGGGGAGAACTCCAAATCTTAATAGCGGTTCAACATTTACGGGATTCCTTATACAATAGCAAACAACAGATTTGTTAAGACCATTTCAAATGTTAAATATTATATAATGCGTACATCTGCATTCGCTTAATATTTATATTTCTAAAAAGAGTAAAGAAAACACTTAATCACTTAATTTCCATTCAAATGTGTGTTTTTTTTTTTTAAATTCAATATAAGACAAACAATGTATACATGTATATGATCATGAAACAAAGTGATACCATGTAACAGCAATAATTTTCAAAACATGTTTTACATGATATGCTAATATATATTTTTTTTTACCTTGTGGTTTCCTATTGATTAAAAAAATAAATTAAAAAAATATGTATTTTGTTTTCTTTGGTTGTTTGTGATAGGTGTTTGAAACAACAACAACAGAATAATTATTGATAAAGATGAGTTGCATAAAGAGGGTAGAAAGCAAACTGGACTTGTTTATGAAAGTTTAATGTGTTTCCATTTGTGTTCAAATATATGAAGTGTATCATTGTTGAGTGCTATTTCTTTTTCAATTTGAATCTTCAGTTTTAAATAATTGATAAAACAGTTCATTGTAGGTGTTTGTTTTCTGTATGTCATGCTGAATATGAAATATTTCATTTATATAATAATGTAATATACAGCGTTGTTAACCTCTTGTATTTTAAAGGTATTTACCCCTAAACTGATGTCTAAGAGAGATAGTTTAACATTTAATTGTTGTTTCTCAAGAAAGGTTGTCACTTGATTCCATAGTGATTGAATATGTTTACACTCCCAGAAAAGGTGTTCTATTGTTTCAAAATGTTCACTACACATATCACAAATATTTGTGTTGGATAGGTTGCACTTAAAAAGATATTTATTTGTAGCTATGATTCTCTGGATGTATTTATATTGAAAATTTCTCAGTGTGCTATCAGTAGTTGATTTATATGGCATGACACATATTTGTTTCCAGTTAAATTCTTTTTCTCCAAGAAGGTTTTGCCATTTAGTTTGAGCTTTAGAGGTTTCGGCAGGGTTTTTAATTTGAAGTGTGTAAAATATTTTGTTCGTTTTGTTTTGTTTTGCAATTATGTTTTCTACGAATGTTTTTTGAGTACATGGTGTGTTATTTGTATTGGTAGCTGCTTTAATGTGTATGGGTATACTTTTGATCAATGTGTAGTACAACAGGAAATTACTTTTAGGTATTCCGAATATGTAGCACAAATTATCAAAAGAATAGAAGTCGTTTATTCTGTAGTCGTACAATTGATCTACATATTTTATGTTTCGTTC
>VMBQ01003407.1:87326-103380 GCA_007657795.1 Dreissena rostriformis
AGACTTTCACCAAAATTCATATTTTCTAAGCAAGAGAACATAAACGAATGGTCTAGTGAATCGAAAGCCTTTTCGAAGTCTGCAAAGAAAATAAGGCCAGAATTGTTTGGTTGGTTGAAATAATTTATGCATTCTTGTATCAGACGTACGTTTTCACCAATGTAACGTCCTTTAATGAAGCCAGATTGAGATCTTGAAATGATTGATGGTAATATTTTTTTAATTCTGTTTGATATACTTTTAGTTGCAATTTTATAATCATTGTTCAGTAAACTAATCGGGCGCCAGTTTGAAAAGGATTCTAAGTTTTTTCCAGGTTTTGGAATGAGTGATATTATACCTTGTTTTTGAAGCGTAGTTAAGTTTTGGACTTTTGTTGTTTTGCATTTCTTTTAGTGCTAATCCACATTCATATTCATTAAGTAATCCGTCACACAATAGTTTTTCCTCTTGATTTAAGGCATGATGTGTATTTTTAAAATGGGTGTTAGTTTCAACATGTTTTCGTTTATAGAGCGTTTCGAAAAATAAACGTTGTTCTTCTAGTAATTGAGTTCTGTTTGTTATATCTTCGCCATTGACCACTAATTTGTGTACAGTTTTTTGTTCACTTCTACGTTTTTCAATGTTTGCAAAGTATTTTGTAATGTTTTCATTGTGTTCAACATGCTGTGCGCGTGCTCGAAGAATTATTCCATTGAGTTGTGTATGATTAATTCCTTCTAATACTTGTTTTGTGATGTTATTTCATTTTCAATGGCGGTGGTATCTTTTGTGTTTGTTTCATGCAATTGTTTTTCAAGTGTTTCAATGATTTTGATGGTTTCAGTTTCAAGTTTGTGTGTTTCTTTGTTTTTAAATGAGGTGTATCTCATTGTTGTGTTACGTATATTTCCTTTAATTACTTCCCATACGGTGTTTGGGTTCGCATCTTTATTATTTTGAACTGTATTGAATATTTCTTGTTTTATTTGCGTTTGATATTGTGTATCTAATAAGATGCTGCTATTTATTTTAAAGTATCCTGGGCTTCTTTCAGGTTGTATTTTGTGCAGTTTTAGTTCAACTAGAGAGTGGTCAGTCATAAATCCTAGTTTTATGCTAAATGTATCAATAATGTTGCAAAGTGACTCAGATAATAAAAAAAAGTCTAATCTACCAAATATTGTTGGTTTTGTGTTTGAGTGCCAGGTGAATTTGCTTTCGTTTGGATTTACTATACGCCAGATGTCTATCATATTGTAGTTTTCAATTATGTTATTCAAAGTGTTTCTATTTTTATAATGAGTATAAAGGTTTCCCTTCTTTTTGTCTAATAATGGGTAAAGAACAGTATTGAAATCACCACCGACTATAATATTTTTATCTTGGTTATTAATTATATAAGATTGTAATGTTTCGTAAACAGTGGAATCATCTATGTTAGGGCCGTAGACGTTGATTAATGTTAATTGTGTCTCGTGTATTTTGATATCTTTACTTGCTTGTCTGCCAATTATTATTTCGTTAAAGTTTTCGACTGTGATCCCTATATTATTTTTTATCAGAAAGGCAATGCCTTGTTTATTAGTATGTTGTCCACTGAGATAGATGTTTCCGTCCCATTCATATTTTAAGGTTTGTGCTAAAGTATGTGTCAAGTGACTTTCTTGTAATAGGCATATACTTTATTTATTTTTTTCGTTTAACCATTTGAAGATTTGAATGCGTTTGTCTTTATTGTTTAGACCTTTTACATTCAAAGTACATAATTTAATCATTAAAAAAGGTGAAGGGTGACGTTTCTATTAAAAAAAAATCCAGTTGGTTTCTATTATATGACATAGGTCAATGAAAGTTTTCCATGTTTTGAATTTCGATGGAAAAGTGATGTGTTTGTATAAATATATTAAACATTTCATCGTGACATATACAATTGAATAAATGGAAAGAAAAACAAAACGCAAGAAGAAAAATAAACAGAAAAAAAAACAATTGAAACAAAGAGATGCAAAAATGGATAAAGAAAAAAGATTAATAGTGACATATTAATCATGAGAGATCGAATGGAATAAAGACTTATTCGGATCAAAAACTATAAATTTCAATGCAACAATAAAACGCCCAGTTTACATGTACTGTACAGTGTATGTACAGTGAGACAGAAAATCGTCATCAAACAATCAAACAATAATACATGCACATGTATGTTGAATATCAAGGCTCAATATAGAATAAAAAAAAAGTGAATGAAGATTGACAAACAAACAAAAACACGATACAACTTGTTTTGTATAGCTCAATACCATTGAACCGGTATCCGTGAACTAGATTAGTATTAAACTGTTTATGCATAAAGTGTTTCCTTTATTTACAGTCAGTTTTATTCGTGCACTTTTGCACGAGTTTAATGAGGTAATAACAGTAAACTTAGTGAGAAAAGCCATAGAAGATTACAAATTGCTTCTTGTTCACAAATAACTTGATTCTTCGTAACGTTACTTTATATTTTCAAAGAGTAAGGTCAGTGGCATATTTACTTTAATGCGACAATAAAATAACATTTTACATGTAATATAAAGTATATGTAAAATAAAAAAATCAACGTTACTTAATAGACGTTTATGGTGTACTTATAATAATCTCAACCGTAAAAAAAAATAAGATTGAACGTAAAATAAACGTTTTAATGCAGCAGTTTATGAAAAAAATACGTGTACATGCTTTGTAACTAGCCTTAACTATGTGAAGTTAAGAATGAATATGAAAAACACAAAACAACATAATTTACATGTACAATGACCTATGCGTAAAGTGAGAAAGAAAAACTCACCAAAACAATAAAAATATACATTCACATGCATGCTGAACAACAGTACTCAGTAAAAAACAGAAAAACAATGTTGTCAATAATTTTACAATGTGATATGTTAAATGATACAGCAGTCTTAAAACGCTACGAAAGACCGGATAACAAACAAATACACACGGATAATTGTTTTGTATTGCATATCGCGACAGCATTGACCGGCATTCTTGAGTTTTATTGCTTGTTACCTCTAACGCTTTGACTTTTCCCTTTCCCTTCATAACTACGCTCCCGATAGGGAAAAACAACAAAATGCAACAACATATTTTTTGGTTAAGTCGTTGGTATGACCGACTGACTGATACCGTGTATTACTCCTCTCTTCTCACGCATTTTATGTACAGTCCACATATACATTACACATACAAGCATACACCATATTTCATACAAATCCATACATTTCATAATTCAAACATAGTCATCAAACAAACATAAAAGCATGAATACAAACAAAAGCTTTCTCATCGTTACAACCATCATACAACGTAGTCTACTACAACGCCAGGCATACTGTTTGCCGGAACGAGTCCCTCCTCGTAGGCAACTATAAAGGCAGCCGCGCCTACTAACCTAGACTGCTACATCACCAGGCATACTGTATGCCTACACGAGTCCCTCTTTATAAGCAACTATAAAGGCAGCCAAGCCTATTCCATCTTTCGGAGACCGAATCCCACTTTGGGATAAATAATATGATACTGGTTTACATGTATATATTGAAAACATGGAATGCATACTCAATGTGAGCGAACACACGACCTGTTGTAAAAACACAATCCTAAACTTCAAATATTAGCTCGTACCAGGATAAGAAGCATGTAGATTAAACATTTACATGTAAACAACAACACTTGTTATGTTACTCTAACTATTATTTATAAAAAATAAAAATAACGTGTGTATCGCTCAGTCAATCCCAACGCTGAATGACTGAACGCATTTACTCGGCCACGAGGAAAACGCTCGCTTACTATCGGATCTACATTGACAAGGGAAAGTAGTTTTCGTCTAATTCGCACGTGCTCAAACGACGAAAACAATATTTATTTTACATTCGGTTAATTTTGTGCACGGTTTGCAAGAGTTTTAGGAGACCATAACAGTATACTTATTGAGCAAACATTGATAAAAACGCATTAAGAACGGAAAATTAAATTACTATTTGTAATTGTACTTTAATATATTCTAGCATACAGATCTGTGCCGGATTAATATTGGCGAGCAAATGGTTGCAATAATGCTGTCCCGAACAAAAATAATGTGCTCGTTGTTTATAAAATAATGGAATACATTACTATTACGATAACAATATATTTGGTAGGTTTATTAGGTTATAGTTACATCTAGTGAAAAATATAAATATATGATTAAATGTATAAAAGCACTTTTAAATTTAGTTATTACTAACTTTATATACAAAGTATTCATTCTTGTATAACTACGAAATTCTAGTATGATATGGTTTAAACATGCTTACAAGACTGCTGCCACTTTATGATGAAACACATAAATGTTTTCACACGTTTCACTTTGTTCTTATTACTTCTGTTTGGGTGATCGGACGCTTGCCCCATTAGCTGACACTTTCAGGGCGTTTGTTGTGGTTTCTTTTATGGGCCACGGTTTACTTAGCCAGTTTTGGTATTGATTATATCGTACCTGTTCATTGCGCTCACTGCCCTATATCTCACAAACAGCTTTCCCTCGAAAGACCAAGCCTTCTCGACACGACCCGGCTCTTAGAGAGGCTAGCACATCGGCGTTTGTTTTTGTTGGAGTCTATTTCATCCAGTCGCTGTTCAATACATGATGTTTCTGGACGATTAGGTTGGATTTCATTTTGTTTGGTTGTTACAAATTCAGTCATAATTTTCTGGCCGGATGTCACTTTATCAGTCTTCTTTTTTTTACTAGATTTTTTGTTTTGTTTTGGTTCCTTGTGTGTTTCAAAAAGTGACGTTTCCAGAATGCTACTGTCAGAAGCCGACCCTTCACTTGCCGTGGAAGAATACACCCTTTTACTCATTGTTATAATTACAATACGCTTTACGCTGCTTTGCACAAAAGAGAGTTATATTATCACCGTTATAATCACTTACATAAATGTAGGCAAATGAGGTGGATTGGCTATGCTTCGCCACATTTGATTATTGGTCACACAATACATTCAATTGGTTTGGTCATGCGTGACGAAGTGAAGTCAAGTAGGACGTTGGTATAAACGGGTTTTTGCTGACTCGTCAAATAAATTTAAATAAGTCCATTCCCCACCCGGTGAAAAATGCAAGGGAAATACTGTTTGATTAATAATTAACTTTTCTGTTTAATTTTTTGACAAAGTGTCATACTTGCTATTTTGTGGAAGTCCATAACACATTATAACATCCATGAAATTTATAGTTTTTACACCGATAAGTAGACCTTATTTCCATTTTTTTCCTTCTACATTGTTGTGTTTTTCGTAAACCGGAAGCGACGTCACCAACAAATGTATTTTATGACGTAAAATATATTATATAATTATTATGAAATTAAACAGATAGAAAAAAAAACAAATAGTTAAATGAAAGTAAAAATGTCAACGTGTGTTCTTGTTTTAAGTTACTGTTAAAGAGATAAAACAAATTTATGGGATTGGATAACATGTAACAAAAAGGAAACTTGGTACGTTTGTAAACGTATGAATATATGGTATAATACAATAGTTATGCTTATAATTGTGTAAGTTGTTGTAAAATCACTCTTTTTTGCACAAAGCTCAGGTTGAAATCAGGTATTGTTTGTAAAAAAAGTAAGTGAGCAATTTTTTGTCACAAATTGATATAAAAAGAAGATAAATAGTCAGATTGTATTTATAGTAACTTCAAACACACATCTCTGCATTTTTACAGTTTTCCTTACCTTGAATGATTGTGTTGTCACAGTTGAATATAGGCACCTTATGTTTGACCCAAGAGACCAACGGTAAAAGCTTGAACTTGTTGGTTTTTTGTTGTTTGTTGGCTCGTGTGGTGAATCAACCGCAATTTATCACTCCTTATCGGTTTTAATTAGTTTAGATAATAATTACTTTATGTAAGAGTTATTGTTATTGGTTGAAAACATTATTATAACTTTAGAATAAATAGCATTTCCATCATAAAGTCACTTCGCCTTTTTACTTTACAGTGATGGCACAGAAACACTGCTTTTCTTTGCATTTTTGTTAATAAGTATGCAAAGCTTTTTAATTGTACTTATTCTTATAAGTATATGTTCAGTTGAAACGTGATAAGTTATTAATGTATACTTTCATAAACTTATTATTTCAAGCGTGTATGTAAGTAAAACGATATTAAGTTATTTGACAATATATTAAGCGTTTTTACATAGTCTAATTATTGATACATTTGATGCATAACAACCCTATAAAATCATCTGTTTTGCAATGCATTGGCTTCGGTTGGTTCAAATGTATAGTAATTCTTGTAAATGTTTTAGAATAAAAACTTAATATTATCAGTTTTGCAACATTTAATTGTAATATGTGTTTAACACCTCGATTGTTAAATTATCGTTTAGCAATATACGTATGTTTACATTTATGTTTACACTTATGTTTACACTTATGCAGGAATGTTATATTTCATTAATTTATTTTTTCAAACGTGTATGTTAGTAAAACGATATTAAGTTATTTGACATTATATTTAGCGTTTTTATAAGATCCAATTATTGATACAGTTGATGCATTACAAACCTTGAAACATCTTTATTGCAATGCATTGGTAAGTTCACATGTCTATCGTTATTCTTATATATGTTTTAAAATAAAAACTTAATAGTATCAGTTTTGCAATATGTAATTGTAATATGTTCGTGAAACATCGATTGTTAAATTTTCGTTTAGCAATATACGTATGTTTAAATTTATATTTACACTTATCCAGGAATGTTATATCTGTCTTGTATTTCAGTACTTTTGTATTGTTTTCCTTGAATTCAATAAGCACTTAACCGAAGACTTTACCTTAATAAACATCGATTGCACGGAAATACTACTGTACTTGATTTGAGCGATGTGGGATGCAGTAGAACTGAACAAGAAACCGTAATTCGTTAATCGCACGATATTTCCACATTTTTATAACGCCTGCATAACACAAACTGTTTCCGTAAAACAAATAATAGTAAGTATACGTATTACAAACACACAACATTGACACATTCTCCACGTGTTTGTGATCATTTGATCAAGTTAGATTATAGTCCATAAACTGTGTAAGTAACCGAGGTCCATTTTTGCAAAAAAAATATCATATGGTAACATTAATTGGGCACGAGAATGTTTAGTTAATGTGGATTATGCCGAGTAACATTGTGTCGTATTACTACTGAGGAAGTAGAAAAACCTTTCATATTAAGTCGTATTGACAACACGGTATGTCTTCTTATTTTGTCAAAACATAATGCATTTACTTCTTATACTAAACATAATAGTATACGTCATTTTTTGTCTAACGTACAATATTACAGCTTAAAAAATATTCGGAAATGAACGTGAACAAATTGTCATTAAATATTAATGTTTAATCGTATCAGACTTAATATCGTATGAAAAGAGGGATATTTAATTTCTATAATTTAGTAGAAATGTCATTCTAATTTATCGGTTAACGCGTTCTAAAATATGTAACATTTATTATAGGGTGTAAAAATTACGTTACCCGCGTACAAGGATGATTCAGACGTTTCATTACTATTGCTCCTGCACACTCTGCACTCGACCCAAATCAATAAATGTCCATGAAACGAGGTAGTAATATAATTTAATAGCATAATTTGCTGTTCAATCAAATTAGTTATTCCTTTTAAGCATAATTTTCCTTATTATTGTTAAAGATGTCACGTTTTCTCTTAGATAATAAAATATATAGCAAGTGTCTCATTTCAAGATGATCCTATATATATAGTTGGAAAGAAAACACAACAATATAAACAATATTGAGTTTTAAGAATTATTAAAGTTAGTATTTACAACAATAAAATGTGTCTATAGTTCACTGCTTTGCTTCCAAAATAGGTATTGCTATATTTTTTAGGCATAAACTGATAATGCCATAACCTGTACATTCCGAAACGGTTTACACGATTTAACAAAAAAGTACAGACATAATTAAGTATATGTAGCGCTATTCTATTAAAATATATTTTATGTAATTTTAGCATCAACTGGGAATTTGTTTTGACTTTCCTTTGTTTTTTATCAGTTCACAGGGGAAAAAGATACGACAATACCCACAAATATTAAATATTTTGACGCTTTCCGGAGCACATTAAGCAATTACGTTGTTCCTCCATCCTGCATCGTTGATTGTTGGGTTGTTATCCGTGTTTGTATAAGATAAATGAAGCAGGCACTTGCGAGTATTAAACTCATAAAAAGGGATGATCGATAGTTCGATTTAAGTAATATTATTCTGTATTTTGCATTTCAGAAAATCAAATCGTCGTATTGCAAAAAGCTTCTGTAAAAGCATCATGTTTTTCATGTCAGAGTCTAATTAAAATTTCAATTGGAACGATTTCAGAATTCACCTTTAATAAATGATAGATGGGATACCAACAGGTGGGCTTGAATGAGCTTTAGCTTAATATTGTACGGCAAATGTGTACCAGATAAGGTTTGTGGTTAGTGTTTAAATGTTCACATACATAAGACAGCTAAGTTAAGGTATATGTCAATGACGTAATTACGAATCAATCGTTTGCATTTGCATTTGTCTTGTGCTGCATTTCAGTGAAGTATGTTGGAGCGAGTAACACCGAAACTGTCGATAAAGATATGTTATTGACCCTTGCGACAATGCAAACCCATATCAATAGCTGAATGATCGCCTGAATGAGGAGACTAAAAAATCAATTATTCTTACTGAAACACTCAGACTTGAACTCGATAAACTCATAGATAAAAAAAAAATGTTGGAACAACGAAAACAAGAGATTTGGAAACAAGGTTGAAACATGAAATGGAGAAAACAAAGCAACTTGAAGTAAAGATGGACGTTTTGCTTCGAGCCCAGAGCAACCAAAATGGGACATGTCTAACTAGTACGTGCATAGTTTCTAGTATTCTAGTATTAATTTGTTTTGTGTTACATATACACCATTGTGTTTTAATATTTAGGTATTTTGTGTTTAAACTGATAAAACAAAATCTGTAAATAAGGTGCGCAAGTTCAATTCAACGGCATTTAATTTCAGAATGAGTGACGGCCGATGTTACTGCCAAGATCGCATTCTCGGCCTATATGGACCATTCTGTACAAAACCTTGGCCCGGGGCATACACTACAGTTCGGAAGCGTTGTCTTGAACGAGGGAAATGCCTATAACCATTACACAGGAATATTCATAGTACCAATCAGCGGAGTGTACATGATTACGGCGGCTTTAGAGTCAATGTCTAGTCACGCCCAGTGGTTTAATATTGTAGCAGACTGAGAGATCATTTCTACGATTGTATTTTGGCCGTTGTTAGATAGACATTATGCCATGGGTACAGATGTCGTTCTTGTTCAATTAAACACGGGATGAGCGTGTGGGTAGCTGTGTCAACCCAAGATGGAGGGGAAGGTCTACAAGGTCAACCGGATGTTCGTGGGACAGCATTTTCCGGACTATATCTTTTTGAATGATCGACGCTTGATTCGATTAGATTAACTTTTAAAAATGTGTGTTGTTTTTAAATAAAATGCATAATGTTAAGAACAACGTTTTGATTAACTGTTGATTTCAACACAGGCAAATACAGTTTTCAATTTGTGACAAATACGTTGATTATAAGAAATGAACATGTCATCAATATATCTTCAAGCAAATGTACAGTTTAAAGAACACAACAAAACAAATTGACACACGGGATCTGGTTTGAAGACTGATCATATGTTGTTTCATAATTTGTGTGTGTGCTTTATAGGACCATATAAACTTTTCCAAATTGTTTATTCATTGTTAAACAAATGTATCAGCAGTAAAATATATCGATATTTCGACTTTATTGTTATCCTAGTTCCCGATTTAAATGAAACAGGTTGTTAAGTTTACCGAACTCAAATTCTTTGGAATGGCGTCTTTCTTTTGACGCAACAAAGTTGTATATTTTTTTTAATTTAACAACAACAGAATTTAAATAAAATAAATATATTTATATCAGCAGATAATCGGTGTTGGTGTAAGTTTTCATTTTAATGTTTTCTTAATGTGCGATTGTTCAAAGTTTAATAAACATAACAACTTAAAACACTCATATAAAGGTTACTCCTGGCAAACAAATATAACACCATACACTGACTTTAAGTTCGAATCGTTCAATGCGTGTAGGCGTTTTTATATCGATTGTAAGTGGTATATAATCTTAACAAAGAGGCATACATTATTCCTGTCAAACCATAGGTTGATTTTAATTTTAAATACATATTAATTAGTTTCATAGTGTGTCGCAGACACAGTGCATATGACCTTCACCAGACTGCCCTTAATGCAATCACAAACTTGTTTTGCATTTTAACTAATTAAATTTCCTGCAAATCTACTCAATATTGCGGAAACAAAAGTGTTCTACTTGTTTTGCCGTAACTTTTGAGTAAAAAGCATCCTTAACTCTGACAAGCACTTAAACCAAATCAAATCCAAAGCTTAGTCTCCGTCTAAGATTGATATATTCAAAGTAATGTTATGATGGTCAAGTCAAATTAAATTCATTGACTATTAAAATCGTTTGTGTTGACGCCCATAACCTGAATACGATCAATCGAATGAATGGACTTTTAAAATTGCCACAATACCTTATTAACAAACATGTTTGAGAAGCCATGAACGAAGTTTTGCAAAATAACAATTTCCACTCATTATTATCATGTATTCTAAATAGGATCTTTAATAGGACTTAATACAAATGACTTGGAAATACATGACACATATATTTATTTATGATAGCCATTAATCAAAATGAATACACATTTCAATGGCAGTTTATTTGGTAAATACATGTACAACTAACAAAGCATTAGAAATACGCAAATCAAAATTATTGTATTTTGTATAGGCCATACCTAAGATCGCTAACAACTACTCTGTGAACAAGCGCGTTTAAAAGTAGACTTTATCGGTACATAACTTAAGTCACGACTTTCTAGATTCAGAACAGAACGCATGGGTTATCTTTCTCAACGACCTGACTCACAGAAGTCACTTCACTTTATGGTCTTACTTTATACACACATACAATTTTAATACAATGTGGGAAAAAAACATAATTGACACATATATATATATATATATATATATATATATATATATATATATATANCACTTTTTACTCACTGACATAACAAAGTCAAACAACTACTGCTTCTTGTTCTACTCACTAAAGTTGTGTACATGTAATTAGATCTACCATGTTTATTTTCGTCAGTGTTGCTTGCTTGTATGCCTTTATGGCGGGTTAAAACTTCTGCACACAAAACAACATTGATTTATTCATCGCCATTTGGTATGAAAACGCGCTTATCTCAATGACTACTTTAATCAACTCCTAATCAAAATACAGTTACAACGATATGTTTTTTCCATTTTCTGTTGAAAAGACGATGAAAAGTACAGACGAAAATCAAAACGTCAAGTTAAAATTACCGGATCAGTAGCGTAATAAAGTTGTTCTGGTGAAAAGCAATAAAAGTTTTGAGACTTTTACGCCAGTTGGATAAAATATTACCATTGCTTACTGCTTAAGCGCATAGTCTTATTTTTAAAGGCAGGCAAAATGTATTTGTGATACCTCTGTTTCGCCTCAGAATTCATGCATTAACGGATCAGCTGTAGCCATAACGGATCACGTGATCGAAAGCACCCAGCAGGGCATCTAGCACGTTATTTTAACTGTCGAAACAGGACCTGTGTTGTTTACAATGACCAAGTTACATTGCAAGTTATAAATTATATGCATTTTTATTTGTAATTAATTGTTTTTTAATTTGATCTTGTATCTACACTTTAAGCATGGTGTTCTTGTGTGAATTATCTGTTGAAAATCCTAAATAGATCGAAAAGATATGGGCATCTTATAAACCATGTAAATTGTTTGAATCATATCGTATCATCGAAATTGAACATGGAACATAAATAAAACATTAAGATTGAGATCATTTATTGAAAGAATCAGCAAGATTTGCATATAGTTTTATTATAAATATTATAAATACGCATAATATCACGCTTGATCTAATTCTTCATTTCATTAAAGGTGTTGCAAAATCTTAAACACGTTGGTCAAGAAGGCAGTTGGCCCCGCGGTCAACAAGACCGCTCAGCTAAAGTCCTCCACTGGGGAGGGAATCACTGACCGCGACCAACAGATGAGGATATGGGTGGAGCACTACTCAGAGCTATACTTTTTAGGGTGACTGTTGTCACCAAGTCCGCCAAGAACGCCATCAGTGACCTGCATATAATGAAAGAGTTTCACGTCCTGCCCACTGTTGAAGAACTTGCAAAAGCAATCGACTTCCAAAGTGGTGGCAAAGCGCCAGAAAGTGACGGCATATCACCTGAGGCCATCAAATGCGGAAAGACCACTCTACTCCAG
Organism: Dreissena rostriformis; assembly: GCA_007657795.1. Taxonomy (NCBI): domain Eukaryota; kingdom Metazoa; phylum Mollusca; class Bivalvia; order Myida; family Dreissenidae; genus Dreissena; species Dreissena rostriformis. Next base: position 99,799 of record VMBQ01003407.1, read on the forward strand.
CCGTTGCATGGTGTTCTGCTCTTGTGATTGGGGTAAGGCGCAGAGCCACAAGATATGCAAGATTCCACCATAGTCACCCTATACAAGAACAAGGGTGACCGGAGTGACCGTAACAACTTCAGAGGCATCTCTCTGCTGAGCGTGGTTGGTGGGATCTTTGCCCGCATACTCCTTAACCGACTCCAGACCCTTGCAAGAAGGATCTTCTTTGAGTCCCAGTGTGTCTTCCGCGCCGGCAGATCCACCACCGACATGATCTCCAAAGTTTGTCGACTCCAAGAAAAATGAAGAGAACAGGGTATGGCTCTTTCCTTGGCGTTAATCGACCTTTCAAAGGCTTTCGACGTGATATGTTCCGCCTTTTTGAGAAGATCGGCTGCCCTCCCCAGAAGCGGCGCAGCTTGTGGTATCCTTCCACAAAGACATGAAAGGAACTTTGGTTTTCGATGGATCATCCTCCGAGCAATTCATCATCAGTAGCGGCGTCAGGCAGGGTTGCGTGCCTGCACCTACTGTGTTTGGCATCTTCTTCTCGGTGCTTCTGAAGTATTTTTTTGGCTCGTCCATTTATGGAATCAACATTCACACCAGGTCTGATGGGTAAACTTTTCAATCTCGCTTGCATATGGGCCAAAACAAAAGTGATCGATATGCTCGTCCGAGACTTGCTGTTTGCGGACGATGCTCTGCTTGCCACGCATACAGAGGAGGCACTCAAGAGACTCATAGACCTCTTTCCTAAGGCTTGTACAGACGTTGGGCTTAATTTAAGATTGACAAAGACGTACATCATGATGTACCAATATGCCGATCTAGACAAAACCTCGCGATCAATAAGCTAAGCTGTTTAATTCATAAAGCAAACGCACACAATAAATTGGCAATTTGTTGATATAACTAAATTCAAATTAACGTATGTATTATTAAGTATTTTAATTTTGAGTACACTCAAATTAAAGACAGCACATGATGAGATATATGAGCGTAATGTGTATGCATTCTCATTTCGATGTATCATATATTATACATAATTGATATTTTCAACTGTGATTGGTATGATGGAGAATGTTTTCAATGATTAACTAATCGCCCATGCAACATTCTTTATACCTTGTTCAATCTCTTTAAGTCAAAACGTATTTGCCCAATCTTCATGACAATATTTCAAAATGTAATAAAACCTTAATTAAATTTGAAAATGGCTCTTGTCTGTTGTAAAAATGTGTATGCCAGTGGTTGCGTTAGATTAGCTTGTAATTTTGTCTGTACTCTATAGTGCAACCTTTTAACACAGGTTAATTCGCTTCTTTCTGAATATCATTTCAACCATAAAGATACTATGATAGTGTGATGTTGAAGTTTATCATCATCATCATAATCGTCGCCATTAATTAAAACTTCAACATTACACTATCATGGTATCTTTACACCACAATACAAATCTTACGCCGTGGCGACAAAGCCTCGAGTTAAGCTTCTTGACTGTGCCGTTCAGGTCGACATGTGCGACTGTAATGCCCCTATACGATTCTCTCACAGGAGCGATCAGCTCGATAGAGGATGAGGACTGTCATCATGTTCCATCCCGTGCGTCGACAAGGGGTATGAATACAATTACATTCCCGTAGTAAATGTGTGTTATTATTCCTTATGTTAAAGGATGAAACATACTAAACTTTAGTGGAATTGTCGTGGTCTTAAATCACAAACATAAACATAATGCAACATTCCGTATTCACTTCTTCTTGTAATATCCAAATAATCCCTTACGTAAGTGTGCCTGCAGAAAACATGTTTGTCTCCTTCCTACCATTGAGTAATTAAATAGTAATTAAATTGAATGCGTTTTAATTCCCTTTTATTACTGTTTAATTTGAGTTGCTATGCTATGAGGTTAAATTTTATTTACACTTATATGTATCATGAATACGGCTGGGCCAAGTGTGAGGTTGAGCGCTCTATAACCGGTTTAAACCCGCAATGCTTAGCATTGACCGTTCCAGCTTTATTCTACTATGTGTATATGTTGTTTCGTTTTGTGCCGTACTGTACCGTTTTGGCAATTGGTTCCTTGCCATACATAAAAGGCCACAAAGGTGTGTATGATAGAAATGCAATACTGCTGCAGTTTCTGGAGTTTCACTTCTTTATATTTTGTCCAAAAATGATTGTTTAACACTGAAGGACTATGCCTTATTTAATCACATACAAACACATAATATTAGAGCGTCTAGGGTTTTTACTAAAGCAGTCACTAGCTGTGCACAACAAAACCATTGCAGTTACAAGCACATTTGACAGCTGTCGGAGTAAAAATGACTTCACATAAACATATAATGTTTTTTTTTGTATCTCCCACATTGCTCAACACTGTCTGTTGGAGATTAGGAATTCTTTGTTAGGCAACGTCCTGAACCTTTTTCCTTTTGCTCGGTGACTTTATCACACATAACTCAGTATGAGCCAGTACTATGCTGATGATAAAGGTAAAATATTATAGATAATTAAACAAAGTGCTTTTTAAACGTGGAATCATAAAAGTATTTAAATCAAGGTTCTTTTTCAGACATTTACCTTTCTTCTTTAAAACACCCATTATTGTACTTGGATGTTGATTGGTTCGTGATTGGTCCGTGATGGATGAACTTCCAGTTATACCGTCTCAGTTTTTATACTTCACACGACAAGTTGACTAGGGAACATTCACACAAGTATATTCCTTTAACCTAAAACGTCTCTCTTTTCTTCCTATCAACACAAGACAGCATGCATTTCAGAAGCGTTATCAAACATTGCGAATGCTTTTATTCCTAAATCAAATTATATGGGTAAAATGTGAAAAACCTTTGTTTGATTCAGATTGCAAGAAAGATGGAAAGATGCACTACGAATATTTAATATATGAACTACAAATGAGGGCACCATCCCGACGAACAATCAAGCAATTGAAACGAAAATTCTGGAAAATTTCTATAAAAATGTGAATACACAAAAACGAAAAATCTGGATTTTTTTTTAATGTGAATACACACAGTTCTAAACATAAGTGGAAAATACAAATACCCTAACTGTTCAATTAAAGCAAAATAACTCGAACACAGGTTAAACTGAAGAAAGGTGTAGCAAATACTTTGGCTATTACTTTTGAGCATACTTATTTTTTCAATAATTATTCAAAAGAATTAAAAAAAAAATAAAGGTTAGGAAAACAAAAAGCCAATCAATGTCCAGTTAAATGATGATTATCAGTATTAAAGCTTAATTTCTTTTCAATAATGTTTTGTTTAAATCAAACGTACAAAGATACTGCTGCAGGTCCAGATGAAATATATTATATTTTTTTTTAAACATCTTTCAGCTGAATCATTGAATCTGGTATTTTGTAAAGGTATATGTTAATCTTATATTTTGAAAATGCTCTTGTTATGTCTTCACCGACCCGGACAATATTATACTGATACTTCTTATCATAGACCTATTTCATTAACGAGTTGTTTTACAACTGCATATATGATCATATGATAGAGGTGCCTACAGTGCGGAACACAAGGTATGGGCAAAATTCCTTTCGTTTTGAGGCTG
>VMBQ01003408.1:0-49337 GCA_007657795.1 Dreissena rostriformis
GAACGATTATTATTTCAGTTTCATACATGTATGGTATATAGTAAATGGCAAGACCCAACTTTAATCGATTTCTCTCTGTATGTGAATTGTTGAGAATAGCTGTCATTGTCATTCTTTTTCTTATGGTCAAAACTTCCATAATTAGATATAGTGTTTTAAGTTCAACTGTTTCATTATTAAAATATAACATGATTTCAGAGTCAGTTAATAAATAAATTCCTTGACATGCGACAGATGTGATCTTAATTACGTTTTCAATGATAAAGTGAGTGACATAGTAAATGAAAATTGTAAACTTATATTTTGTTAAATTTTATTAAATGCTTATACCAATGAATGTACAAATGTGCAGTTTACATTATACATTTTATATAATATGCAAGGCGAAAGTAGTTTAGTTTGATTTTTTTTAATACCGCCCATAACGGATATATATATATCAAAATCTCATTTTCAAGTAAAGTAACTCTTGCGGAATTTAAAAGTATCAAATTAAAAAACAACACGATTTTATATATAATGAAATGAGTATGCGTATTAAAACTCAGGTCAACCTTCTGACATTTATGAACAAGTATGTTCCGAATATATCTTATACATATGTATATATATTTAAAAATGTATCACTTCATAATGTTCATCGATATGAAATGATATATGGTTGATATGATATAATATGATATTACATAACGTCCACAATAATGCACTTAGTAATGAGTGACCTACTTTACTAGTAATGAGTGACCTACTTTACTAGTAATGAGTGACCTACTTTACTTTCGCTCATAGTTTACCATAACTGAATTACAGCGGGTTTTTATTTGAGATGTCATAACTGCGTGGTTTTAATTGTCTTTGGATGAACATTTTTTTTGCCCCAGTTAATGTTAAGAAATATTTAAATGTCATACTATAAATAAATGGTTACGTCATATTTAAATGTCATACTATAAATAAATGGTTACGTCATTGCGTTGTTACCACAGTAGTACGAGACCATACTCACTTCCCTTTTGAAGCTGTAACAGGTTCGTGGAGGAATGACGATTTGGAATGAACCCACATTATAATCATACCATATTGAAAATACAATTAATCAACTTAGAATTACGACTATTTTTATGTCCCCCAGTCTATACCGGGGGACATATTGTTTCTGCCCTGCCTGTTTGTTGGTCTGTGTGTTGGTTTGTTGGTTTGTTTGCACAAACTTTAACATTGGTCATAACTTTTGCAATATTGATGATAGCAACTTGATATTTGGCAAGCATGTGTATCTAATGGAGCTGCACAGTTTGAGTGGTTGAAGGGGAAGGTCAATGTCATCCTTCAAGGTCAAAGGTCAAATACATGTGTCAAAATCGCTCAAAAGAGGACAAAGTGTTTCACAAACACATACCTTGTTCTAGTATGTAATTTCGTTTTCGGTTAAGCATTACCAATGTATTGTTTTAATGTGTGGTTTTGTAGGAGAGTCAGACAGAATGTGAGATTTAATTTGAACACAAATGGTATAATCAATATATTGAATATATTGAAAACAAAGTACGACATAATTTCTTCTTCTAAATTAGAAGATGTAAAGTAATGTCTTCTGATTGATTGATATTAAATTCGTTGAGTAAAATTTTGAATGTACCGCATATTTAGATAATCATTAAAGGAAAATACTAATTAGTATTAGCAAACCCTGAAGAGTTTTATAATCGAAATAGTTTTGTAGAACAGCAAAAATAATATCTGATAATTTTTTTTTAAAGCAATTCAGAACTTCATGATAAAAAAACAAGTCACAAAATCAATAAACACGAATTTACAACTAGAAAGATTAAACTTGTTCAGTCTCTGCATCCGAGCCTTCTACTGCTAAGTTTATGTTTAAGAATAACTGGACTTAATAACAAAAATGGTTATTACGTCGACACACACACACCGACAGACAGACAAACAGACAGGCACACATTGAGACTGCTCTATACCGCCTTATTCGGAGGGAGCCATACAACAACCCAAAATATGTGAGGCGATAGACCACTATGCCAATGGAGGGCAAAGAAAGGAGTTGTTGTCTGTCTTACATATATACTTTACATTGATAACAACATTTCACTGTGTCAGCATGTGTCGCTTCTCAACTTACATGTGTGCGCATGCGCGGTGTATGATGAATTAGCACTATTGTTAAGATGGAGATAACCAGGGAATCGTTGATGAGTATGTGCAAGTATTAGTTTATAAGTATATTGTATCAAATTACAGGGCTTTTTTATTATTTTGGAGAACGGCCTGGCCTTCTAATTAGATTGAAAAAGTATCGACAAAACTACGATAGGGATAATTGTTTTCTTCCGCGTTCTCTATCTCACTGTATGAATATTCGATTGTAGGATTATGCTTTGTCATCATGACAGAATGTTAACAATAAAATAAATGATTATAAAATCATTTCAATTTCATTTTTTAAGAATTTGTAAAGTATGAATTGGTTTTAATTATTCATGAAATGTTTATGTTATTTATGGTAAAACTGTTTATTATATATTTTCATTGCGGCACTTTCTGTAGGTTTTAGACAAATCAGATTTTTTCTTTTATACCTTATGATAAAATATGACATTTCTGCAGTGAAATAACAGCAGTGAAAAAAAAAAAAAAATGTTCTTTTCTCCGGTGAAAAGAACAAATTTTCGGAATTTCTTTTTCTAATTTTAGATTATCATATCAAGATGTACTTCCCTTGTTTATATCCTTGTTTATTTATTTTTTCTATGATCACGAGCAAAATAAAATCGATTATTCACCGAATCCAACAAATTTTCTTTTAATTTTATGCTTTTTTTACCGTTTATTTACATTGTTAAAGAGTTTAACTGAAGAATTTCCCTGGAATAATGACTTCATTTCGTCAACAAAATGACGTCAAAAATGACGTCATTTCAATGTATTGAGTCACGCCACGGTAGAGAGGGTCACTTTTCAGCGAAAGGGAAATTATAATTGATTATTTTCTTGAAAAAGGGGCATACAAGAAACAGAAAATTTGTTCATGTCAGTGTAAGATCGTTTGTTTTTTCACTCGTGATCATAGAACAAAAAATATTTTCATTCGTGGCTGCGCCACTCGTGAAAATATATTTTCTATGATCACTCGTGAAATAACAAACGTGAAATAACAAACGATCTTACGCTGACATGAACAAATATCCTCTATATCCTTGTTTGTAGAAAACATTTACGTTGGACAGCCACGTTTGGACATCAAGTCTATGTGTGACGTTTTCATAGTTTATCTTTTGGTCTGTTACGTTATGATCATAGCGTATTGTAATTTGCAATATCAGATGGCACATATAAAAACAACTTCCTATTTTGGGCCAAAGCAAGAATAAAAAGAAGCTCAACTCATAACGTATTTTGCACTGTGTGTGTAGTGTACTGTAATGAATATGCAGTGAAGAGTATCTCGATTTCATTGTTTGTTTCAATCAATTTATAATACGACCGCATGACGTTTCGTCGAGAAATATGACAGATAATCGTTTATTAAAATGCAGTAAATCTTCTTCAAAATATGCACACCTTGAAGCACAACTTGTGTGACAATCTTTGAAGCACAACTCGCTTTAACCCTTTGAGCGCTGGAACCGGATTTTGAAGGTCTTTGCAAACAGTTTGGATCCAGATGAGACGCCACAGAACGTGGCGTCTCATCAGGATCCAAACTGTTTGCTATTCTGATATTATTTTTTGAAAAATGTTCGAAGAAAATGCTAATTTTAGAAATTTAGCAGACGACATTTTAGCAGACGACAAATTTCCCAGCATGCAAAGGGTTAAGGAACATTACGCACACAATATGGTTTATCTAAGTATATGAGTCTTGAAATATTATCAGTAGAAACTTTTTTGGTGGCATCCACTTGTCTATATTATAAAACATGTAACTTATTTACTGTACAATACGAGACAACTAATACACCACAACAGTAAACACAAATATTGTAGTAATTGTAGATCATATTGTTGTCCAGTTTTTGATTTATTGAATGAGATCTTTCATTGAGTAATGAAATAGCAAAACAATGTATTCTTATTTTGAGATCAGTTAAACCTGAGATACACTGCCAAATAAATAATTATATAAAAATGTCGTCATTTATAAACTTTTGTTTTAAATGTGTTGTTCTTTTTAATTATTAAAAATAATAAAAATAATAAAAACAATTATGATACAAAATGTACCAAACTTTCATAAACTTGATTTCTATGAGAAGGATTTATTTGATTTAAATACGATATTTCGTAGAAAAATATTGGGAATGTGCTACAAACCATCAATCCATTGACCATTAGTTGAACAACAAACGTCTCCCAACGAACTGACAGACGTTTCTACATTCATAAACAACTTTATAGAATACTGTTCTATATTTATTATGAATTTAAGACCAATCCAAAGTAATGCGTAATACATATTAAAAGATTCATGTAGACACATTGATATTATACAGCCCGAGCTCAAGGTTAAAGTTCGTCTTCCAAAAGCGGTTTCCATGGAAACAGGAATGTTGAGAGTCTTCACTTCTTTAATTCTGCTTCCAAAGACCAAAGTCAAGTGCGGGGAATTCGTTGCAGGTTTTTTTACTGAAATATAAGTTGACACATACGTATACATGGAATATAATTTATATATTATATCATCATATTATTAAAATCAATAATATAACTTACTACTTCACACTCCCTATCGAAACAGAATACATTGTTTCTGCAAACGTTTGAATGAATGTATTAACACAATATAAACTATATTTCGGAGAGTTTACCTATTTTGCGGTATCAGATATCTACTAGCAGATACGCGTATGAAATTTAGTTATAACTATGCGTCGCTTCTCAATGTACTTAACGAATGTTCTGAAAAAAACTCCCTAAATACTGTGTTGACACTTTTAACGCAGCATGCCATAACGTGGCGTGTAAGAAGAGTCCATTCGGATCGCAATCGTTAAAAAATTAAATGTAATTGGTTATTTTCGGCTAAGTGTTGGTTATTGCTGTATATACCAACGGTTTTGAGTTCCAATGAAGATGTTGCAAAAATTCTCAAACTTATCTCCCGTCTTTTTCTTTTCAGTAGAAGTCGCGTGTCGCTGTAGAATGTTCTATAGTATTAACAACATTTGACCTCCAATGACCTAAATTATTTATTTTAACTAAACAGAGTTGATACTTCTTAATTGATGAGTGAACCTTATTTTATTAACTAGTCTTTTACGTGTTTACATACTGTCAATCCAATTTCTTTGAGGGTGGGAGGGAGGGGGGGGGCGTNTCAAAATTTACATGAATACATCTTGTTATATTTCGAGCTTCCGTAAATCAATTATACAAGTAAATACTGCTTCTCGCTCTTTACCCTTGTGGTACGCGGTCAAACCTTCAGGTTAGTTTACACTAAATAAAATTCGCATATGGTCCAGTTCTTTAACGACCAACATTCAATGCATGTTTATGCATCAGACTGTGCAAGTCTGGTATAATTTGCGAAAATGCATCTCGTCTAAATGCAGGCACCAGCACTAAACAGAGGTTTTGCGGTAAAATTTCGACAAAAGCTCAGTACCAAATTAAACATACCCCAAAGGTCATATTTTAACTTATTATCCAATCAGATGCACTAAAATGGTACAGACACATATAAGAAATAACAACACAATTCATATCTGCGATTGATAACCCGCTTTTATACCCACTGAGAAAAGGAACTTTTTAGAAATAGGCACTACATTCGAATAATACGGAGAGATAAACAATGATTTAGTGGAATGTTACCTTCAGTAAAGTTAATTCATGGGTCGTTGCGCTCAAGGAAGAACATGTCACCATCACGGAAACGCTTGAATATGTTTTTTAATGGGCACAACAAATCTCCACGCAGAGTTGTCGTTCCATGCTTTCAAAAACAACAAAATTTGATCCAGCTATGCTGGTTCCAGTCAAATCTCTGCGCGGAGGTTGGGGCACAACGTTCGAATGATACGGAGAGATAAACAATGGTTCAGTGGTACGTTACCTTCAGTAATATCTGCGATTGATAAACCACTTTTATACCGGATAAAAGGAACGTTTAAGAAAAAGACACTTCTTTCGAATAATACGGGGAGACAAAAGAATGATTTAGTGGAATGTTACCTTCAGTAAAGCCAATTATAGGGTCGTTGCGCTCAAAGAAGAACCTGTCACCGTCGCGGAAACGCTTGAACATGTCCGCTATAATACACTGACCCAGCGGCCCCACGATGGCCCCGTTACTTTTTCGCTCGGTCACTATTGCCGTGAAGAGGTCGATGTCGTCAGGACAACTATAAGTAGCGGTAAAGGTACATTAACCTTCCTTTATTATGAACCAATGCATATGGGCCGCGCTCTGGGAAAAGTGGGTTTAATGCAAGTGAGTAAAGTGTCGTCACAGATAAGCCTGTGTTTTTTTATGTATTTTTCAAGGAAGACTCTTCTTGACGAAATCCAGTTTATGAGGAAAGTTTCGTCCCCGATTAGGCTGTGCGGACTGCACATGCTTATCTGGGACGACACTTTACGCACATTCATTTAACCCCCTTTTCACATAGCGCGGCTCATATGTTTTTAACTAAAGGTACATACAGGTTTAGGTTACATGGATACTCATCTTAAGGCGCCTATTCAAATTAACACTTACTTTCTATCATTGAATTGTACTTTGGGCGTTAACTCTCGGCGAAGATTGTAGCCGCGGAAAATTGGCTTATTTCCCATATATCATTACATGTTGAATTAAGATGTATTAAACTGGCAGATTCAATTTGAGCTGTTGTTTCTTTATACCTCATACATTCAGAAAACTGGAAAAGATAAAATAAAAGCACATTCACAATTAGGTGGAACAGTTATGAGCTGTCGTTTTCGTTCGATAAACTTACCGTCAATTGTATTTCAAAGACAAATTCTTTTTGGCGTGTTTTCAAGTAAGTTAACAAGCTTGATAATGTTAATTCATATTGGGCCCTGTTTAATTGCGGGAGATTTTACAATCAAACAAAGATGTTGCTTGTTATTATTCAAACTAGTAAACAACTGATAAAAAATACATAAAATATGTATACTGGTTTATAGAAAAAATACCCAGCCCCCTACACACTAATAATTGGCTACAGTATGCAATACAAAATACAACTCAGATCCACTATTGAACCAAAGGTTATATAAATTGCAGTAAATGAAAATTGCTCGGACAAATGTAATACTCGTATTAGCAAAATTGTCCTTACTCTTAGTCACGTTTGCTAAGTTTCTAATAAACAATTCTGCTTATGAAATAATGCATAATCATAAATCAGCCCACATATAAAGAGAAAGCAACATTAATCATGAGATCTACATTTGTACTTCATGTCGGTTTCCAAGAGCAATTTGACTCTATAATTAACTGTAAGTATTGTTCTTTTTAGTTTATGATCCTTCTCGACAATTATTTAAGAATGATGGAGATCATTTTGTACAAGTTTGATAAATCGTATGGTTTGAAACAGTCAGTTTAGCACAACACTCACATTTAAAGTAACATACACGTTTGTCGGTTTTGATCAAACATTTTGCATGAAAATGAAAATGAAAACTATGTTAATAAATTTTAGCTTTAAAAAGCAAAGTTTAACATGAGCTTCTGCATTTGGCTTTACTTTGAAGGAAAACTATCGGAATTACGGAGTATGTACACACCGAAAACACTTCTAAATAAATATTTACTTAAAATGTACTGTTTAACAGACAAGCTTGATCCAATTCTGACATCTATTAAAACAATGACACATACCTTCATTTGTAAATTTGAATGGCATTCTACTCAAAGTTTACAATAATCACATTTGAACACTCCCACAAAATGCGATTTGCACAATATTTCGTAAATGATGAATACTGACAAGCACTGCAAAACGGAGTTTCCTGTATCTTGTAATTACCTGCGCAAACTGAGTCGGTATCGTGGGGCTTTGCTTATATTGGATATAATCGCGATACACTGGATAAAATTACATTACGCAACAAACAGCAGGCTTAATTGTAGACTTTCTGCAGCAGGGCAGCAATGTCACTGTCCATATCTACCAGCCCGCCACGGTCCGTCCTACATGTAGACTTTCTGCAGCAGAGCAGCTATGTCACTGAGCATATCTACCAGCCCGCCACGGTCCGCCTTACCTGTAGACTTTCTGCAGCAGAGCAGCTACGTAACTGTCCATATCTACAAGCCCGCCACGGTCCGCCTTACCTGTAGACTTTCTGCAGCAGAGCAGCTACGTCACTGTCCATATCTACCAGCACGCCACGGTCCGTCTTACCCGTAGACTTTCTGCAGCAGAGCAGCTTCATCTCTGTCCATGTCTACCAGCCCGCCACGGTCCGCCTTACCTTTAGACTTTCTGTAGCAGAGCAGCTACGTCACTGTCCATATCTACCAGCCCGCCACGGTCCGCCTTACCTGTAGACTTTCTTCAGCAGAGCAGCTACGTCACTGTCCATGCCTATCAGCCCGCCACGGTCCGTCTTACCCGTAGACTTTCTGCAGCAGAGCAGCTACGTCACTGTCCATATCTACCAGCCCGCCACGGTCCGCCTTACCTGTAGACTTTCTGCAGCAGAGCAGCTACGTCACTGTCCATATCTACCAGCCCGCCACGGTCCGCCTTACCTGTAGACTTTCTGCAGCAGAGCAGCTACGTCACTGTCCATATCTACCAGCCCGCCACGGTCCGCCTTACCTGTAGACTTTCTGCAGCAGAGCAGCTACGTCACTGTCCATATCTACCAGCCCGCCACGGTCCGCCTTACCTGTAGACTTTCTGCAGCAGAGCAGCTACGTCACTGTCCATATCTACCAGCCCGCCACGGTCCGCCTTACCTGTAGACTTTCTGCAGCAGAGCAGCTACGTCACTGTCCATATCTACCAGCCCGCCACGGTCCGCCTTACCTGTAGACTTTCTGCAGCAGAGCAGCTACGTCACTGTCCATATCTACCAGCCCGCCACGGTCCGCCTTACCTGTAGACTTTCTGCAGCAGAGCAGCTACGTCACTGTCCATATCTACCAGCCCGCCACGGTCCGCCTTACCTGTAGACTTTCTGCAGCAGAGCAGCTACGTCACTGTCCATATCTACCAGCCCGCCACGGTCCGCCTTACCTGTAGACTTTCTGCAGCAGAGCAGCTACGTCACTGTCCATATCTACCAGCCCGCCACGGTCCGCCTTACCTGTAGACTTTCTGCAGCAGAGCAGCTACGTCACTGTCCATATCTACCAGCCCGCCACGGTCCGCCTTACCTGTAGACTTTCTGCAGCAGAGCAGCTACGTCACTGTCCATATCTACCAGCCCGCCACGGTCCGCCTTACCTGTAGACTTTCTGCAGCAGAGCAGCTACGTCACTGTCCATATCTACCAGCCCGCCACGGTCCGCCTTACCTGTAGACTTTCTGCAGCAGAGCAGCTACGTCACTGTCCATATCTACCAGCCCGCCACGGTCCGCCTTACCTGTAGACTTTCTGCAGCAGAGCAGCTACGTCACTGTCCATATCTACCAGCCCGCCACGGTCCGCCTTACCTGTAGACTTTCTGCAGCAGAGCAGCTACGTCACTGTCCATATCTACCAGCCCGCCACGGTCCGCCTTACCTGTAGACTTTCTGCAGCAGAGCAGCTACGTCACTGTCCATATCTACCAGCCCGCCACGGTCCGCCTTACCTGTAGACTTTCTGCAGCAGAGCAGCTACGTCACTGTCCATATCTACCAGCCCGCCACGGTCCGCCTTACCTGTAGACTTTCTGCAGCAGAGCAGCTACGTCACTGTCCATATCTACCAGCCCGCCACGGTCCGCCTTACCTGTAGACTTTCTGCAGCAGAGCAGCTACGTCACTGTCCATATCTACCAGCCCGCCACGGTCCGCCTTACCTGTAGACTTTCTGCAGCAGAGCAGCTACGTCACTGTCCATATCTACCAGCCCGCCACGGTCCGCCTTACCTGTAGACTTTCTGCAGCAGAGCAGCTACGTCACTGTCCATATCTATCAGCCCGCCACGGTCCGCCTTACCTGTATACTTTCTGCAGCAGAGCAGCTTGGTCACTGTCCATGTCTACCAGCCCGCCACTGTCTGTCTTACCCGTAGGCTTTCTGCAGCAGAGCAGCTACGTCACTGTCCGTATCTACCAGCCCGCCACGGTCCGCCTTACCTGTAGGCTTTTTGCAGCAGATCAGCTACATCACTGTCCATATCTACCAGCCCGCCACGGCCCGCCTTACCTGTAGACTTTCTGCAGAAGAGCAGCTACGTCACTGTCCATATCTACCAGCCCGCCACGTTCCGTGCTGAAATCCCTTGCCGGAGTGAGGCCACAGAAGCGACGGTAGGCGTTATATCCCGGCAAACCGTGGTCGCGACCTCTACAGACATAATTTTAGGAAGAGGATTGTTTAAAAAGGACTCACTTCCAACATATCCAATCAAAAACAAGGAACGTATTTTGAAATGGCATCTTGCATTTTACCGAAATATGCAAAAGAAGATCGTGTTTGACAAATGTTGATATTTAACATACGTAACACGATTAGAAATAACTACGAAACAAACAAAATTTCATGATCACCTATAATTAAGCATCGTTAAATATCATTCCAGCAAATAAATTGTCAAACGAACAAAGTGTCAGTTTTGTTGTTAACGAAACAATAACATTTGCGGGATAATGGTCATTTTAATAATAATTTTGACCAGTATTCTCAACGTAATTATCAATGATAAATTATTATTAAACTGTGTACAGATATCATACATTAGTGACCATTTTTTCAAGAATTTTTTTCTATGATAAAATATAATTCCATATATACCTTTGAATGTTAAGAGCTGCGATATCCGACATTTTATCACTCTTGTCTTGAAAAAGCCTCTGCTGAACACTGGGCTCCAACATTCTAAAACACATTTGGGCCTCGCACTGTGAAAAGGGGATTTAATGCATGTGCGTAAAGTGTCGTCCCAGGTCAGCTTGTGCAGTCCGCACAGGCTAAAAAGAGAAGACACTATTCGCCTAAACTGGATTTTAGTCAAGACGATTCTTCCTTAAAAATATAATAAAAGCGGACTGCACAGGCTAATTTGGGAAGACATTTTAAGCACATGCATTCAACCCCCATTTCACAGAGCTCGACTCATTTGTTGTACTGATTTTCTCATGTCGCTAGGGTACCATAACTCGTACAGACGATTAAATAATTATAATGTATGCAATTATACACCTGCTGCTTCTACTAAAATAATCACTTAATTAACTTTGTAGTGACTTATTAATATGTTTTCGGTCTATACGTATTTGATACTTAAAATTAGTTTTAACCAATTTATTTTAGCTCGAATGCATCGAAAGCCTAGGACTTGTTGAAACACTGTCGAGTCAGTTTCCTGAAACTATAACCAGTACTTGGTGTCAAATGTGGAGTTCTAAAGAACGCTTCCACAGTGGGGATCGAACTCGTAACCTCCCGGTCGCTAGGTGGACACCATATTTGCTAC
The DNA here is from genome assembly GCA_007657795.1 of Dreissena rostriformis. Classification (NCBI taxonomy): domain Eukaryota; kingdom Metazoa; phylum Mollusca; class Bivalvia; order Myida; family Dreissenidae; genus Dreissena; species Dreissena rostriformis. Next base: position 11,612 of record VMBQ01003408.1, read on the forward strand.
GCCATGGCGACTTAAAGTTACATAAATCAATAGCGTTGCTACAATTTCTCCATGATAATTAAACGCAGCAATCTACCTGTCCATTTTGGGACAGGCCGAATCCACCGTCCACCTCAACACGTCTTCATGACCGCGGCCATCAAAAATGTGGTACAATTTAGGCAAGAAGTAGTGATCTTCCAGAGGTTCGGGCGGCATAGATAGATTGTAATCCTCGTCCTGAAGAACTATCAATCGGTGCACGGTTGAGTGACCAAACCGGAAAGCTATTCCGCCCGCGTTGGTAGTTGTCGCGTCTGTTTTCTCGTTGTACGTGTCCTTAAATCCATTACTCTGAAACGCAACGTATTTTGTTTTAGGTTGTTGGTCATATAAATTTAATTTAATAGCTTGATGAGTATGACTAATTGTGCTATGTTATATTTACCTTTACCAATACTTGGACGAAGTAAAGATCGATATAAATTGAAATTATAGTTGCTCTAGCAAGCGCGAATTTAAAGTGATTTATTGTGTAACAATTCTAAACATTACAAAAAAAAACAATAATAAAAACAAATCAAGAAACTATGGGCATCATCATGCAGCGATCATTGCAAATCTTGAGTTGTTTTAATGTAGCTGCACGTTTCCATAATTACTGTTATAATATGACGCGCGTCATGCGAACATGGGTTTTATGCCATATGCGACCAGGGTAGCCCCAGATTGGCCTGCGCAGCCGCACAGTCCGGTCTGGAGCTAACATGTCCGTTCTTAAGCCATATAAGGTGTTAAGGTCTCATTAGCGGACAGTGTACCACTTGACAGTCTTAAGACCCATTTTTGTATGGCGCGGCTCATCATAAAGTGTCCTCATTTACTTAAAAATATCATTTATATTTTACTGATCTGACCGTATGTTTTAATAATTTAAATGATTAAGATCAACCATCGACAATTGTTCAAAGCAGTTCAGTTACCTACCGTTACATCGATCTTGTAGTACTTCATGGCAGGGTACCCAACAATCAGCGGCAAGTATTCACCATACACAATGTTCTGCCAAACCCCGATCAGAATCTTTCTTGCGGTCTGATACAACTTCTCGTCGTCCCAATCAGGATTTATCTTCGCCAGACCTTCGGCAAAGCTGTTGTGGGCACGGTGAAATATTGTGTGCATGGACGCGAGGCCTACATTCTCGTTCACTCTTGGATCACCTTTGGTATAAAGTGGTTTTCAGTTTGTCTTCACGTTATTAATATGTTTCACGTTATTGTTACTTTGTTCTTCTATAAGAGCGTATGCCAACTGGGGACATAATTGTTACTTTCACGAAATAATGCATTTTTAAAGAGTTGCATTGCTCGGTACTTTGACTTTTAGAAAAATGGTTAGAAAAAACTGATTTTTTATTGTATACTTCATCATTTTTCTGTTGATGATTTAGTTCTAGAGTAAATAAATTCTTACTTTAACGTAAACTATTGAATGATATTTAACAAGTTTGGGACACGAAATACATGTCAGCTACGAATAAATATCCGTGATTTTTTTGCCGACGGTACAGATCTCAATTTCGAGTGAACGCATTTGCCTGTACTGAATGTGCGGACAAAATTAGCCTTTTATCAATTGTATTGATCAATAGTTGCAATCAGGACCTTAGGGAAAACTGTTGACGTTTTTTTGGCACTGAGATACACGAATTTAAAGTAAAATGACCAAAACCCACGGAATTATGTATTGCCAGTCAAACTAAAACAACCACATATATTTTGTCAATATGCACAATTTTGAATATTCATTTGACATAAGTGCATATAATGTAAAGAAGTTGTTTGTACCTAGGCATTAGTTGGAATTCGAATAATGTAAATGAGCCTTGGAAAGTGGGGTTTAATGCATGAGCGTAAATTGTCGTCCCAGTCCGCACAGGTTTATCACACAGGGCCGACACTTTCCGCCTCAACTGGATTTTCGTCAAAAGAAGTCTGACATTTAACGAAAATTACATTACACGCTGAAAGTTTCGTCCCTGATTAGCCTGTGCGGGCTGCACAGGCTCATCTGGGACGACACTTTACGCACATGCATTAGAGCCCCTTTTCACAGAGCGAGGCTCAAATGTTTAGCACGGTATGGGCCATACTTACCAGATTCAGGGCAGTAGTTGTGTACAGGATCAAACTCTCCCTCAAGATGACACGTGCTGTCCCCTTCGTCGGCTGGCAGGTTAGCGTTCGTTGTATTCAGCAGTCCTTATATTATAAAAATGAGTTTGTTATTAAAAAAATAGCCTTCTATGTTAAAATGTTTTTCATATGGAACGTACTTGTACGTTATACTTGTATTTATAGCATGTTTTGTCTCCAGTCTAATGCCATTTAAAATATATACGCATTGACATCTCTTTGTTTTATCTGTATAATTATATATTATGTATACATGTTGTATTATGGACCGGATGCCTTTCTTTACAATAAACTTACTCTACTAAAAAATGTATAATATGATGATTTGTTTATACTGAAATCTCTGGTATTTAACACAACATGCAAATACATAAACAGTGAAACTTCAACTACCCCAGCAAGAGAGATAGCCCTTATTATAAAATGCTGTCCTTTATTTATTGCAAGGAAAAATAACCAAACAGTGAGACAAAACAATGATAATATCTCAAGAACAAACATATTGATAACTGTGGCGTGTTCTGAGAAAACTTGGGCAAAATGCTTGTGCGTAAATTGTCATCCCAGATTAGCCTGTGCAGTCCGCACAGGCTAATCAGGGACGAAAATTTCCGCTTTTATGGAATTTTTCGTTTAAATGATGTCTCTTCATGATGATAATCCAATTTAGGCGGAAAGTGTCGTCCCGGATTAGCCTGTGCGGACTGCACAGGCTAATCTGGGATGACACTTTACGCACAAGCATTTTGCCCAGTTTTCTCAGAACACGCCACAACTGACCATCAACGTCAAGGCAAAGTATAGTTATGCGACGGAAAACGGCACTGCACTTTTGGAATTAAACATGTTTTGTATTAAAACAAATAGATTTGATTAAATATAAACATATATTTTAACACATAATTACACGCATGACATGTGCGGATACGAAATAGCTGAGAAAATAAAAGCGCAATTTTAAAGATTTTTTTTTAACGTAACGTAAACTAATTATTTAAACAACAACAACTGACATAACTTCGATTTCTAACGGAACAAATACACTCACTCTTATTTAACTATTTAAAGTGCATGATATAATCAAAATCAAATTTGAAAACTTATGCTACGGGGCTAATTTCATGTTCATGAACATTCAAAATCAATGGTGAAGCTGACGTGTCACTATATAATTTTCTATAATAAATGTTATATCTATAACTGTCCATGTTTACAACGCTAAATCGAAGCGTATGTCTTAACTGTTAAAGTAAGTAAATGTCGGCTATATCTATATCGTATACGTTTATTTATTATCAAGCCCGTGTGATGGTATCGAGAATACAACTTAGGAATTGTCTGATTTATCTATACATGAGTCTCGCTCTATGAAAAGGGCGTTTAATGCGTGTGTGTAAAGTGTCGTTCCAGATTAGCATATGCAGTCCGCACAGGCTAATCAGGGACGACACTTTCCGCTTTTATGATATTTTTGGTTTAAAGAAAGTCTCTTCTTAACAAAAATCTAGTTAACGCGGAAAGTGTCGTCCCTGATTAGCCTGTGCGGACTGCACAGGCTAATCTGGGACGACACTTTACGCATATGCATTAAACCCCCTTTTTACAGAGCGAGGCTCATATTGATTATTGCTGTTATCTATATTTCACCTCCAGAGAATGTCCTCAAGTCTTTTGCAGCCTCATTGTTCATCCCGTATGACAGGGACATATCCAGGTACGAGGAGTGGCCGTTCAGTTGTTGACGAACCTCTACAACGAAATCAGTTTTAGTTTGAAACCTATGTATTCTCGCTCGATTGCATCGAAAGCCTAAGGTTTATTTGAAACGCTCTCGAGTCCGTTTCCTAGGACTATAACCAGTACTTGGTGTATATGGGGTAGATCTGAAGAACGCTTCCAAAGCGAGGAACAAACACGTGACCTCCCGGTCGCAAGGCGGACACCATATCCACTAAACCACGGCGACCTTAGAACAGCGAACATTGAAACAAGAAGGTAACGTCAGTAAAATGTATTGAAATGTAAAGAGAACGTCATGAAACTTTAGAAACATTATCAGACAACAATTGTGATTCCTATACCATACTATACCATTTAATGTGAGAAAACGAATTTCAGCGGTCAATAATAAGCATAATACTACTTCAATAGGACTTAAAGGAAAATCCAATATATAAAAAACTTGACCTGCTGTATAAAACGTTAAGCTCATCTGTACTTTAGTTTATACACTTAATGCCAGATACCAAATTTAATACACAGTGTTTTCAATAAAGGCAATTTTTTTACTTCGAGATTGTCAATGAATAATGTTGTTTTGTTTTTTAATTTTTCATTTGTACTCATTAATGTCAATTATTTGGTTTAATTAAGAAATAAATCGTGTATAACCGTTGATCAACCGATGATTCGAAAGTTTTTGAAACTGTTCGCAGAATTGTATAAGATTACTTTTGCAGTCTATTGCAGCTTTGGATCTAGACAGTGGCAAGCACGAGGTGTTCATCGAGTCACCAGCAGCAACTTGTATTGGCAAACATTCTGAACTGAAACCGAAAATACAACATTTAAAAATTTGAATACAAAGACAAATCTTAATATCAAGATCAAAATCCAAACAAAGCGTTTGATGATGTTCCATTGTCATCGTTGTGCGTTTTTTTATTGAAAGAATACTTGTTTTAGTATACTCACTGCTGATAACAACGTTGGCATATCGGATGTTCTAAAGATTGTATTGTGTACCGTTACTATCAATGTTATTGTGTTGTTCGTATTAAACAAACTTGCACCAATGAAAAAAGTTTCGAAAATTTAGAAAAGCGATTAAACCTACGTCAAAAAGAATCACGTATATATTTTTTTGGCTTAAGGACTAATTCTTTTACCAGAGTTTATCTTTGCCACAACAATCAAGCGGCGATTCGTCGTCCACTGAAATAAGACGCCATGCTTGGTTAAAAGAGTATTCCTTTAAACGAAAAATACAATAAAAGCGGAAAGTGTCGTCCCTGATTAGCCTGTGCGGACTGCACAGGCTAATCCTGGATGACGCTTTACGCACATGCAGTAAACCCCTTTTCGCCATGCTTGGTAAAGTGGGTTGGTCTAGATATTAACAAGATATAAATAACCACTACGGTTAATGTCTAGATATATACTTAAGTTCACAGAATTATGATACATGATACCCTTGCTTCAAATTGATGTATACGCAGACCAATACAACAATGTCATAAGTGTTGTTATATAGTGTTCAACATTATAATATAACTCATTAAAATATATTTGTTGAAACCACTGCTTTATTAATTCACACTTATTCCGATGATACATATTTATTTAAGTTTTTGTTAAATACTATGTGAAGTAAAAATATGACTTGTCATTCGAAAAAGCCGATATACTTATTATTTATTTTATATAAAATGAAAGTGAAGTAACGAAAATCGTGCCTTGTCAATATTACATTTCAAGGTTATATATATTTCATTTTTATATGTGAGAATGGTAGAAAATTGTAAGTCAATGTATATCTAACTATAGAACTCATAATCGAACATTTCTTCTATTAAAATGAAGTAGCAAAAGCTGCAGTCGTACATGTAAATGTCTTTGTGAGGATAAAATCGTGTGACAGAAACTGTCCCATCTGCATGATCATGTAAGTAAACTGCGTTTCCTTCTCCATGGAAACCCCCGCTGCGTGGATAGCGTTGCTTACGTCTCTAGCAGACGGTAAATCTTTTCCCGAGCACTTTGAACGGACACGTGGAGTAGAACGTCCTGAAAAGGGCGGGAAAATTATCAGTAGTCAGTACTATAAGCATAATATGAAATGCTGTGTCATCAACTTAGAATTGTGACTCCTGCCTTTGCCATTCACATTCAATCTGGTTTCATCAATGCTATAAAAACAAAACTCAGTAAGATATTTATAAAATCGTAGGATCATCTGGATTACCAACAAGCTGGATCACATGGGAATCCATCCAATACACGTTGCGTAAACAGACCAAAGCAACAATAACTCCACTCACTGTGGTATTTTTTCCCCTTATTTCAGTTCTAAAAGGAACTGATGACACGTGGAAATACTATCTTTTCAATTTAAAATACTTTCATTGTCAAAGATTATATGGTATTCTAAAGAAAAAATTGTTGCCTCACGATTTCGTGACTCATTTTTACTCCTAAACACTGAGTGCTTTGTTTGTGCTTGTATTTCAACATATTTAAACATATTTCGCTGTTTAAACCTTTCCAATAGTCGACGGCAATATTTCATCTGTGTAATTGATGATGCATTTAATGTAAATGTATATATATTAATGGTAAACGTCCAATAAAACATCTATACAATTATTAAACGAAATGAATGTCAACAATTGCAATATATCGAACTGTATTATTTATATCGTTATACTGTTGCTGTAACACTATGTGGGACATACCATCATCATACCCATTGTCTAGCGATCTCGCCTGCATGGACCCCGCTTTTCCCCATTCCGGGTTTTTGAGATTGTTACAAGAGCCGTCAATCGTACGGTAAGTCGCCTTGGCGTCACAGTAAACTTCCACGACCTTGCCGCAAATATCGACCGGAAGTTCCTTCACCGGGCATCCGGTCGGCTTAGGTTGATTGAGTCTTGCAATAACTTCGCAGCGTTTCATGATCATGCTCGCATACGTGCAGTTCTCTCTAAATGAATCAGAAACCCGTATACCAATGCTTGGAATTATTTTACATGATAACATTCTGAACTTGAGCTATATTTAAATTATTATTTATTTTTTAATCAAAGTAAATAAATGCACATGTAATTTAGCGACAATACGACGCTTTAAAAGAAAGTAGTAAACTAGTAAAAAATATTGCTTTGCAAGGTTAACGAAATGATTTCGTGTTTCTTGTTAATATCGTTTTTTTTAAATAAAAATGCGTTCAATAATCAGCTGATTATATATGTTTCACAAAACGTTTTTTACAAATGAAGCACTCACATCAGCCCTAATCAATTCGATTTTCTGCTTTTCTTCTTTTGTTACGTGTATATGTATGGGAATAATTCATGATATGTACTAAGCAACGTTTGTTCAAAGCCTTGGGGCATTTCATATGATAACATTTCCATATTTACGGAATGAGCAGACTCAGTAAGTTTCACATATTCAACGATATAATATATAATAACATTACAGATATAATCAATTGATGTTATAGAAGTCATTGCATGATAGACCAAACTTCATTTTAAGCTAAGTATTACAATTAGTTTTTTTTTTATAATTACTAATTTTTAGAATACAGTGACGGTTCATATACTTAAGTTTCAATCAATCGATATCATTTATTTCTCAAATGTTACGGAGTACCATGTTTAAGGCATATTTTACGACTGATGATCAAGTAGCCAGTATGATAATTATGTAAGGGTGGTGGCGACATTAATATTCATTAATTAATAATAAAAAAAACTAAAGAAAGCCCATTCCGTTTCACACCAAATGTTAACTTGAAGACACATAGTAGTTATTTTAACAATTACATTATGTATTGCATCAATAATACTATGTGTCGTGTTCTGAGAAAACTGGGCATAATGCTTGTGCGTAAATTGTCATCCCAGATTAGCCTGTGCAGTCCGCACAGGCTAATCAGGGACTACAATTTCCGCTTTTATGGAATTTTTCGTTAAAATGATGTCTCTTCTTAGCAAAACTCCAGTTTAGGTGGAAAGTGTTGTCCCGGATGAGCTTGTGCGGACTGCACAGGCTAATCTGGGACGACACTTTACGCACAAGCATTATGCCTAGTTTTCTCAGAACACAACACCTATGTTCATGTTGTAGTGATAACAAGGCTAACAAAATAATCAAAAATTGCCAGAAGCCGCTTTAGTTGTTACATCATTTAAAACATTCCCAAAGACTATTACTATTCAGCACGACCAACATAGAAAACAGCCTCAGACAAGACAAGAATAATTATAATTTCATTCCAGGTGTTTGGTATATGCAGTGTGCAGTAAAATATTACATCAAGGGACAAGTTTACGAATGACACATTCTTTCATTATAGAATATGTTTATGTTTCAAATATGTGGATGACTTAAAGTAAACATACTCTTTCTTTTCCTTCAGATAATTCATCAGATAGTTGCATTTTTCGAGGCTAGCTCCTCCAACCCCAAGGTGTTCGAGATCCTTGTTCGATATTCCTCGCCGTTGACCTTTGTATAGAAAGAAAATACGTTATGAAGAAAGAGTCAGTGCTATGACTGATTTGGCCGCGCTCAGAGAAAAGGGGGTTTAATGCATGTGCGTAAAGTGTCATCTCAGATTAGCCTGTGCACTCCGCACAGGCTAATCAGGGACGAACATTCCGCTTTTATTGTATTTTTTTTAAGGGAATACTCTTCTTGACGAAAATCGAGTTTAAGCGGAAATTGTCGTCCCTGATTAGCCTTTGCGGACAGCTCAGGCTAATCTGGGACGACACTTTACGCACATGCATTAAACCCCCTTTTCACAGAGCGAGGCTCAATTGTATTTTAATTGCATTGCTGGTATACTGCCTCTGTACTCATCCCATCTACAATGACGTACGATAACAGCAATCAGTAGTAGACATAAACAACGCATTGTCAATTTCAGCCCATTAAACATATAATGAAGTGAACGAGAAAAATAATCATGAATTATGACCTCAAGAAAATTTCTAAGAAACATTTTGGTCAATTAAAACTAACAAAGACAGCATTAGAATTGAACAAAGGAAAACAATACTCTTTCAACTTCCAACCAGCCATCGCTTTAAACCTGTAAATGAGTACCGGTACTATATCGATATGGACATAACTTGATCTGATCAGTATATATTTAATCGTACAAATAGTATTCTTTGATTGTGTCACCATAATGTAATAGAAAATGATCATGCTTAATAATGAAAAAAATGCGTTGAACAGGTTCCAGCCTAGAAGAGCAATTAAATAAAAGACAAACAAAGTCGTATCAAACCTTTTATTTGACTAATGTTATTCATATCTCAAATAACAATGTGTACCCTCTTAGATCAACCACCCACACTGATATATCATCTATTCCGTTTAGAACAAATCATGGAAAACGAACGTTTTTGTTTCGTGCACGAACCGTATGGAATTTCACTCCAATAAGCATCCGACAAGTGTCTTCGAATACTACATTCAAAATAAAAATTAAAAAATACCTACAAACAAATGGTTATACCTTGTTGTGATGTGTCTGATGGGATTTATTTTGAAATATTGATTTTTGTATCATATTTTGCATTTTTTGTATTATCAACGACGACTTCGTCGTTGTCCACGTCGTCGGAATTGATAAGAAAGTTATTATGACATTTAACTGTATACATGTAGTTAATTTTTCCCCCTTGTATGTTCGTATGCATGTTTCAAAATATATACTTGTGTTATGATACTGAAGACCACATTGTAAAAAAAGAAATTATTTCTTAATGTGAATTCTTCATAAAATAAAGTTATTATTATTATTATTATTATTATTATTAAACATAAATACCATGTAAAAAAAGTTTGGAAAATTTGAGACGTATAAATTCCATACTATAAAAGCTAGACAAAGCCTCCCGCATGATGTTTCTGCAGTATGTCGCCGAAGAACTCGGCAAGCCACGAGGTCTTGAAAACCGTCGAGATCTAGAAGACCTTGAAGAGTCAGACGAAGATCTTTTCGACAGAGTATGGCTCGAGACAGATCTGTCTGCTCTAGACGGCATTTTTTTGCGTCTCAGTTCTGCGCCTCCGCCGACCCTGACCTTTTTAACCACCACGGTCTCGCATATTACCGCAAGCACCAACATGGATGCAGCAGTTGTTAGCAGAGACCGGACGTTCATCTTGTGCTAAATCTGGAAAAGGACATTTAATGGAAAAAAACTAAAAAACTATATATATTTTTTTTTAATAAAAGCGTAAAAACACACTCCACTGTGTGTTAATTTACACAAAAGAAATATTTAATGTTTAGACAAAATAATGAGGAATTAGCAGGAACAAAATAATCGTTTAACGTTATTATTCAAATTTACATTAGAATAAAATATGAATAAATGAAGTAGAATTTTGTTATTTGTTTTAAGACATGTTTTTTGGGGAATAATAATAATAATAAGTTGCGTATGACTCTCTCAAATGTTTTCGTAGAAATATTGATATAGATATTTAAAAGTAAGTGCATTTTTTTATGGATTATGAATTAACCTTACATGTCTTCAAACGTTTAAAAATTGAATGTTTATGCAAATCGTCAATAAATTATTAATTGAGCAGTTCAACCTTCAATTATTGCAAGTAGAAAAATGAGAATGTTTAGAAATAAAGTTTACATAAATATAACTTTATGTACATTAAAAGTGAAACAATACGAACATTATGCTTACCCAGTTGTGCGTCCTTTTTATCGAAGAATTGGTGCAATTTATATTTAAAACAAATAAACTGTTAAGCAAAATGACGAACTTTCTCAATCAGGAAATGAAACATAAATTATTTAAATATTTCACCCCGACACAGTCCAGTTTACACGAAAATTCGCTTAAAAAAGAGCAAAAGAAACACGTTTCTATTATAACATATTAACTGTATTTTATGATGATTTCGTTATCACTAGTGTCAGCCGAACAAGAAACAAAAAATTCGCAATTATCAAAGACTAATATTGTTAACAGGCAATCAAATATGTCGCCAGACCTCATTTATACATTAACCGAATAAAGCTTAAGCCAGATTATTCAAGGGTTTTGCAAGGTGAAACTGCTGTACCACGGTTAATAGCAAGCATGACGTATAGTATTACACTGACATTACCTTGTATATTTATTAAGTAGATAATCCGTTCAGAACGGTGCTGTTTTTGTACTGAATGTACCAAGAAGTAGATCAAATACACATCCGTTGAATTTAATGATTTCGGCAATAATTAATTAAGCGCCCTAGTTTTTTCTGATGATTTCGTTCACTTCTTATTCACTTTGGTTAAAGCATTACTAAAGATTATATTAAAATATGAAAACCAGAACATGAAAGCAGATACACGACAAGTCAAAAACGTATTTGCATAATGAAACTGCAATATTTTATTATTTTGTTGTTTTGGTTGAGTGTGCGTGCTTTTGCAGTTTCGAGATATTGAAATTATTGAAACATTAAGCATCGAAATAACAGAACGAAAAAGAATGTTTTTTTTTAATTATTATTATTATAACCATGTATGGAATACTTTTATGGCTATATACTAATAAATGGCGCAATTTGATGTCGATTTAAGTTCGTCAATATTAAACGACATTTATAATAAAGTGATGAATCTAATCCTACCATAATCATACGATTACTTGTCGAATTTTAGAAATTCTTTCAATAATAACTAAACAAAATGTAGTGACGTTTAAAATCAGTTAACATATATACGACTTTGAGTTATATGCTCAGAGAAATTAAGGAAGCAATTTTTTGTGTATTATCCCGACTTAAGAAAGCCGGCTTGTTCATTGAATATACGGATTGACATTTGCATAATTAATCAATCATGCGATATAATATCCCAGATAATCCGTTTGTGTAAGATAGCAAACAAGAATGAGTCGGTACTACACAGTATTTGAACATAAGTCATTAGTGCAAAACGAATGTTTTCCGCAGCTGTCGGCATTCCGAAACGGATAGCATACAGTCTAAGAAGGTTAATGGACGAACCTGCCGATCCTGTAACGTGAACCAACTTGTAACAGAATATCATTTTTTACTTATTTGCCCTATGTATAAGAAGCTCAGAACGAAGTATTGTAAACCTTATTACTTTCACTGGTTTACCCTAAATAAATAAGAATTCCTTCTAAAATCTACACGCAGTACCAGCTTTTATAATAGTGGCAAATTTATATATAATGCCGAGAAATTTAGGATAGACACTAAATAATTTACTCATTATAAACTTTTTACTTATCATGAATCCCCCTCACTTTGTATTTACGATTACTATCTTTGTAATGTTTCCCTTTTGTCCTAATAGTCATCGGTATGATGCAAAATACCTTATTAATGTATCCTTTTTATACTATGTACTTCTCCATGTCGATAAATGTATTGTGCTTTGACACGGTATAACGTGAATGCAATACAGTTTGGACTTGGACTTTGAAGAAGATGCGCCATAATGGGCAGATAATTGATACACGCATTGTATGACACTTTTTTGCCTAAAACTCGTTAAATAATCAAGCATTGGTCGTTTTGTTCTAGTTTTTATTCATGTGTCAGTTTCCGCATCCATGTTCGATATCCTGACACACGGACGTGATATCCGCAATAACGAATTCTTTTGTCTCATATCAGTGGCCATACGTTATATATTGGACAAGATATGCTTTAATGTGTTATATATTCGACAGTGGATATGTATACAAATATACCATATATGTATATAGGGATAATACACGTTTTCGAGGGCATGATTATCTGCGGGCGCCCGAAAAATCCGTTCCTGCCCGAGTGCGCAGCACGAGGGCAGGAACGGATTTTGAGAGCGCCCGCAGATGATCATGTCCGAGAAAATGTGTATTTTCGCTATTATTGCATAAACAAATCACACATACAAAAATAAATTAAAATAGCATTGAAAAAAATATGTCTTGTTCATTCGACATCGACAAAATAATTCGATTATTTCATATGACGTCATACAGTTCAAGGTTCTGTTTTACATATGCCTCACTCGGTCATCATCAGAAATGACGAGGCTTTACCTTCGGATATGCAGTTTTCGATTTAAAATGTGTTTAAACAGTTGATTAATGCAAATTTGAAATGCAGCCGCGCAAAGTGAGAAATGAGGATTTTTTTTGTTAATATCGAATGAACAAGACATATTGGTTTCAATGTTATTTTAATTTATGGATATGAAAAACACATAACAGGTCTTGAACGGCACGTGTATCGCCTTGTTAATACACGTTTTCTCCCGTTCAAGCCTTCCTTTTGCCAAGTTTCTGCATCCCGCCAGAGGGCAGTATAGATAGAGTTTATGCAATAATAAATAGTAATAAATAATAATACATAATATAATAGTCATACATAATTAGTAAAAAGACTAATAAAATTGGCGCGCAATGTTATGTTCAACAATAAAACGTCACTTCCGCTAAACATGATTATGCTTCACAAATACATGCCGCTGAAGAAGACCGAAAGGTCGAAAGCTACGGCAAATTAATCAAAGCATTTTATTTTTTATAAACGGCTAGAAGCGACTTTGTTATATATATACAGTGGTTTGAGAAAACCTTGTGCTTCTAGCATTATATGGGCACCACTCTGAGAAAAGGGGGTTTATAGCATGTGCGTAAAGTGTCGTCCCAGATTAGGCTGTGCAGTACGCACAGGTTAATCAGGTACGACACTTTCTGCTTTTATGATAATTTTGGTTAAAAAACAAGTTTCTTCTTAGCAAAAATCTTGTTTAGGCGTAAAGTGTCGTCCATGATAAGCCAGTGCGGACTGCACAGGCTAATATGGGACAACAGTTTACGAACATACATTAAACCCCATTTTCACAGAGTTAGGCTCATATGTACATTTACCACTTCTCGCACTTACCTAAATCGCAAGGTCCAAGTCTCACCCGTTAACTTTTCCAATATGTTAAACAAACAAGGATTTCTTTCTTTTATATGAATATTATGTTATATATCTGTAAATACGTGTTTGTTTGGCTTAATGTTAAGTGTTCCTTTGCTAAAATATAAATTAAAAAAAAACAACAACAACAACATTTAATTAAAAAAATAAATCTTNTTTATGGATAAATCCAAACTGATATGAACATTTCTGTGGATAATAACCAAACTCAAAATAGTCTGGAATTATCCATACACTAGTTAGGTCATTATCCAATTTGTATATTGTTGTCCCAAACAAATACGAATATATTGCGTTTTCGAGCATTTACGCTAATCAAATTTTGTACATACATATATGAAAGGTTAAAACATAAGTCCAAGCATTAAAACATTAAAAACATTCGATTATACTTGTTTTTGGCCTAAAACTTTCGACAATTGCATTTACTTTTTTCCAGATTTTCAAACATATTCATGTTATTTTGACGTAATTGTTTTTAATTGTTATGAGTTTATAAGCGCATTGTATCCGACAAATAACATTTTATCAAAAATAAACGTTTATTATGTTACAACTTACCTTAAATACACGTGTTCTTAGAAATAAATGACTGGAGTCTTTATTTATGTCGCCTTTTTTCTTCTTCAGTTTGAATTACCCTACTCAGTTTGGATTATCGATGTACAGGAGGTGTTACAATAGCATACTGAACTACCTGATTCATATTGCACTTTCTTCTCTAGTAACTCCAGCATGGAACAGAACTCAAATAAACATCGTAGATGCTTGTCTTCTTATCCATTAAAGGTTATTTTATTTTTTGATATGCGCATGCATGTTATGTATTTCAACTCTGAACCAATAAATATGTTTAAACTAAACGTAAAAATATTTAATTATCAAAAGAAACAAACAACACGCAGTCCGAACATGTATATCTCCTGTATTGGATCTGTACACTTTTTTATTTAGCCATAGTAATGCATAATATTAATTGCTTTTGTAGGCCGCACTATTCGACGGACTCGCTTTTAATTTCACGAAGATTTCCAAAGATTGAAGTTTAGTTTCGGAAACTCGTTGCAAGGTTTCTTGCTGAAATACAGGAAATAATCAAAATACATGTGTTCTTGATTAAATTGCAATATATGTAGCGTTTTCCATACATTTCATAACTCAAATGTCGCAATGTACAAAAGTAAGTTAACAATACAAATTTACATTTTGATATATATTTGAAGTTGTCAATCCAATTGTCAATAAAAACATTAGAAACAATTTGGTGCAAAATTAACACTCTTTATGTTACGACTACAATAACATCTCATCTTATAATAAATCAGGGAAAAAAAACACGATTTATTTACTTGAAAAATGTGTTTTGGATAAAATATTTATATACTGTTTTCGGCCTCGATAAACACTTACGTAACTCCAAATAGAAACGCGTTGTCCTGCATGGTTGATGTCGACGTTGTTTCACAAATCAGAGACGATAATGTGATTTTCTTGATTTCTGCGAGTTGCTCTGAAATCATGTCGATTAAACAAAATGTAATAATACTATTGTACTATAACTTTTGATTTCGGATATGTTTTAAACGACATGGGCATAAACGAATACGAGAAGTAATAACATTGTTTAAATATATTTAAACTGAATATACCAGCCATTGAACACTAGAAAGAGTACCTATTTGTCATAATTGTGAATTAAATAATTTGTTCAGCTCGACCATGTCAATAAATAACTCCAGTTATTGTGCCAGAAGCATAAGTACACCGTGTGGTATAATTAAGTCACTACACATCGAAAATGTATATGAGCATCGTTCTGTGAAAAGGGGGTTAAATGTATGTACGTAAAGTGTCGTCCCAGATTAGCCTGTGTAGGCCGCACAGGCTAATCAGGGACGACACTTTTCGCTTTTATGACATTGTTCGTTTAAAGAAAGTCTCTTCTTAGCAAAAATCCAGTTTAGGCGGAAAGTTTGTCCCTGATTAGCCTGTGCGCACTGCACAGGCTAATTAGGGACGACACTTTTCGAACATGCATTAACCCCCTTTTCACAGAGCGAGGCTCTTATGTTTCTAGAATGTTCCATACCCTTATTGAATCTGACAACTGGATCCTCGCGTTCGAAGAAGAATCTGTCCCCATCTCTGAAGCGCTTGAACATGTCCGAGATAATCTTTTGACCAAGGGGTCCTACAAGGGTCCCATTACTTCTCTTCTCTGTGACTATGGCAGTGAAAAGGTCGATGTCATCCGGGCAGCTAAATTTAACAGAAGGACATACTACAATTATATGAGCCTCGCTCTGGGGAAAGGGGGTTTAATGCAAGTGCTTAAAGTGTCGTCCAATATTAGCCTGTGCAGACCGCACAGGCTCATCAGGGACGACACTTTCCGCCTAAACTGGATATACGTCAAGAAGAGTATTCCTTTTAAAGAAAAATACAATAAAAGCGGAAAGTGTCGACCTTGATTAGCCTGTTCGGATTGCACAACACTTTACGCACATGCAATAAACCCCCTTTTCATAGAGCGAGACTCATTTATATGTTTAACTGATGCGTTTTGATGCGTTTTGAGGCAAAGCAATGAACGAGCAAAACCGTCATACAGATGCACCTATCAAAAAATAATCAATTAGTTATTTAACAGTAGTAGCTGGTCAATGGCCTTAAATAAAGCAGTGTTGTTGACGGGACTTGATCTTTCGGCGATATTTCCAGTTTCAATATTATTACATTTGTATATTATGTACTTGAATATATCATAAATGAATTATAATGATTTGACGTTTTTGCTCGGACATATTTAAAGTTATCGCAAGGCACTCTGTAGAAAACAAATGTGCATTACTGTTCGATATTAATAGTACTAGGTGTTCAGCAAAAAACCATTGCATACACTTTTTGTAGATTGAGATTCATGCCTTTACAGTTAATGCAAACATGACTAAGAACTCCAATTTTGAGAGAGCTAACTTCGAAACCATCTGTGAATACTAGTTACGTTTGTGTACCTGTACCTGATTGCATGTTTATTGTTTGCCTCTCATATAACATGATTTATGCTGATAATATATATTGTATGTGAACTATTATGAATGATTGCACTATATATTGACTGTCTTACACTTGTGTAAATCTCAAAACAGTTCGAATGAGTGTGTTATATATGTAATATGTTATATTACCAATGTTTTATGTATGCAAATGTAACTGATGTTTATGTAAATGTCAAACTTGGTTAAATTAATATAAAACAAACAACTGTTAAAACATAGTTATCTTTAAAAAAATCCGGTTGTTTGCTTCAAAATATCTCGCTTTGCTAAATTCTCTAGTGACTAATTAATATTGAGATTGAAAAAAATAGTTTACCTGTACACCGACTGAAGCAGCTTCGCTACCTCCGGGTCCATGTCTACAAGTCCACCTTGACTAGCGTTAAAAGTACTTGCAGTGCTAAGGCCGTATTGGCGCCTGTAGACGTTGTACCCAGCCAATCCGTGGTCCCTGCACCTATTTACATGGAAACACGAGAACAAAATAAACACGTGAGCTTTATTTCGAATATCCTATGATTAAAGACAGGTGTAACGTAAAAATAAGGCGACACTTATGTTTTATGTAAAAAATAATACATATGGAATGGAATGTTGTAAAATATTATTGAAATCTGATAATGTTTATTCGGTGTGTTTGCCAAAAAGATATAAATGTTTGTAAAACAATAGAACAACTAATATATGTGCCGCGCTCTGAGAAAAGGAGGTTTAATGCATGTGCGTAAAGCAGTCCACACAGGCTTATTTGGGCCGACACTTTCCGCTTTTATGATAGTTTTCGTTTAAACAAAGTCTCTACTTAGAAGAAATCCTTTTTTTGCGCGGAAAGTGTCGTCCCTTATTAGCCTGTGCGGACTGCACAGGCTAATATGGGACGACNCTTTTCACAGAACGAGGCTCAATTATTTATTGTAAAACCTGCCTTTGGATGTTCAAGGCTGCAAGATCAGATGATATGCCGCGACCATCTTCAAATAATGTTTGTTGCACAGATGGCTCCAGAAGTCTTTAAACAATATGAATATTATTTTGGCTAAACGATTTATAAACAGTTTGCATTTTCTATTATATAAAATACAACATAAGCATGTCGCTAACAAAGTTAAACTGATAGGTATACAAAATAACACATATTACTTTTTGTTAAATTGATGAATCGAAATAAAAACAAGAAATAAAAGTTGTTAAGTGTTTGCATTTATTGTTAAGAAAATACTTAAACAAAAATAATTTTGCATATTTTTAAATGAGAGTTCTTAAATTCTAAGTCGAATTATGATTTAATATGTAAGATACAGATGAATTTGTGTCGTCTGAATTCAGATATATGATGCGCACAAAACATGTATATTGCCGGGCGTTTTTCTTTCTTAATAAGTATCCCACAAAGCAACTAGAGAGGTTACGGGTCGAATACAAATATAAATACACACCGGTCCGACCGAGGGCAATAACGATTATTGAAAATTATGTGTTTTCTATTTTAGAAAATACTACATAAGCAAGTCGATTCAAAATTACAAAGTTACAATGATAGGCATGCAAAATAATATGAAAGATATGGTAACATCAAGCCAAGCCGACAAACTAAAACGCTTTTGTAGCTATGTCAAGGACAGGAAACAAGATACAATCGGAGTCGCACCACTGAAAAATCAAGATGGGTTCATCCATTTGAAAGATCCCAAGTACCAGTACTTAATAAAATGTCACTAGTCCGAAGCTTTTTATACTTCCACAATGAAATTAATTTGTGCATCTGCTTTACATAACATTACATTTGCTATTCATTTTTTATAATATACTTTATTTGCTTTTTTAAGATATTTAAACATGTGTAAATGGTATATTGTATATGTATGTATAAGGATATAATAGTATAACAATTGATTACAACACTGTTTACTGTTTACTCATACTAACACAAAAATGTATGAACGGTATGGAGCAGGATGACCTCACCTGCACAAACCTATGGACGAGGAAAATCAAGTATCATTATCTAAAAAAAGATGGGTTCATCAACAGTAACAGCAAAAGTAAAGCAGAAATCCTAAAAATACAATTTCAATCAGTATTTACCAGAGAGAACTTTTCATCGATGCCTGACAAGGAACCAAGCCCCTATCACACAATGAATGACATCCTTTTTAGTACTTCTGGTGTTCACAAACAGCTATCTCAGCTATAAATTCGTAAAGCATCAGGACCAGACAACATCAGCCCTGCCTTACTCAGACTTGCCGCTGACAAATTATCACCAATCCTAACCAGGCTATACCAATTCTCCCATGAGGATGGCAGTGTTGCCCAAGATTGAAGAGATGCACATGTCGTCGCTATCTTCAAGAAGGGAAAAAGACACTTACCGTCCAACTACAGACCAGTCTCTCTTACATCAGTGGTCTCAAAAATTACGGAGCATATCATACATAGCTCAGTCATGTGGTTTTACGCTCAGCACAACATTCTTCACGACTGCCAACACGGCTTCCATTCCAAACGTTCGTGCGAAACACAGCTAATCGAGGCAATACGATCAATCACCACCAAGCTGAAAGGCAGAAACCAGGTCGATGTGATCCAACTTGATTTCGCCAAGGCTTGCGATAAAGTCCCCCACCAACGCCTCATGCATAAACTAAACTAAACTACTACGGAATCAGAGATAATACAGCAAGATGGACCTCAGCAACCGGAAACAGAAGGTTCTGCTAGATGGAGAGATGTCGTCAGAGAAAAACGTTTAATCAGGCGTTCCCAAAGGTAAAGTGCTTGGACCCTTCCTCTTCCTGACGAACATCAACCTCCCTGACTGTATCACCTCATCCGATACCAAGCTGTTCGCTGATGACAGCCTACTTTTCCGAGAAATCAGGAACCAACAAGACGCTGACTGCCTCCAGAAAGACCTCACAGCGCTTGAAGAGTGGGAGAAAAAATGGCAGATGCCATTTCATCCTGAGCGGTGTACTGTCATCAGAGTAACCACCAACAGAAGAAGTGTGATTAACACCATATACACTAAAGTGAAGATCTGAGCTGGCAGAAGCATATGGACATCCTGGGATTTATTCGACGCAACCTTGGCGATTGCAGCAAAGTGGTCAAGAGCACTGCCTAAACAGCTATCGTCAGACCAACACTTGAGTATTCATCCACAGTATGCGATCCCAAACCTCAAGCCAAGGCCCAGATACACAAACTCGAACAGGTCGAACGCAAAGCTGCGAGATTTGTGAATTCTGCTTACGCTGACCGTACGCAAGGATGCGTCACAAAGATGGTGCAAGACTTGGGCTGGCAGTCACTCCAACATCGACGTTTCCTAGCAAGACTGTCAATGCTCTTCAGAATCCATCATCACCTTGTTGAAGTCTCTGGGGCAGCAGAAGCACTCCATCTTCTAGACAGAAGAAACAGGGGCTCATACCGCTTCAGTCAGAACTTGGATGCATCCACCACCTACAGGGCCTCCTTCTTCCCACGCACCATTAGCGATTGGAACCGCCTCAAACCTCGGACCACCGACTGTACAACGATAGAGGCGTTCCAAGCCAGCCTGGGAGCCCTCTCATCCAACCACTAGACCATTGACACTGTGTAAAAAGTTTTAACCAGCATCACACTTTTACAACTTTTTTATCGGGCAAGCACAGAGTTTTACACAGGGTTTTCGACATTCCAATATGGATTTAAACCCTTATACCGGATGATGATGGGTGATGATGAACACAAGGACAAACACAAAGGACTTTTCACTTATTGTTAAATTCAAATATAATAACTCTAATTCGATTTGTAACTTTATTTATAAGAAATAGATAAAAGATTCAAATATTTTAATAAAAAAACATTTTTTTTGCGTGGTCTGAATTAAGATAGATGATGCACACATAATTTTTATACTGTCTGTTGTTTTTCTTTCTAAAAGCGTATTACGTAAAGCAACTAGAGAGATAACCAGTAGAATACAAACATGAATAGAACAGAACAGAAAATGTAAAACGACTTGTACATAGTACATCGTCAGTCTTAATAATAAACATATTAAAGGTCATGTGAAAAGAAAGTGATTATACAGTAGTAAGAATTGTACATACTATATAACATTATACGTGCAGTGGTGGGTATACAAAACAAATCGCATTTGCACAAAGTATGTATGTGACAGCTATTAAGCTGGTAATATTTTTGGAAGATAAAAACTATTATCAAAAATGATTATCTTACGTAGTCCATGTGGATAATTATGCTAATATAAGTATAAAGAAATAACTCACATACTTTGCATGTAATGAATATGGATCTAAATTTAACATTCAGACATGTCTGTTCCACATCTGTATACAAATACACAACTTTATTGTATATATGTAAAACAGGAATACTCACCGGTCCGACCGAGGGCATGCCGCATCAGCCGTCCAACGAAGGACATCTTCATGTCCTCGTCCCTTGAACGCATGGTACCACTTAGCCTTGAAGTAACTGTGTTGCAGGGGCTCGGGGGTCATGGACAGTTTATAGTTCTGGTCTTGCAGGACCATCATTCGATGAATGTTGGAATGCCCGAACCTGAACGCGATCCCACCCTCGTTGATAACCGTCGCATCGGTGTTTGCGTTGTATGTTTCTTTGTAGCCATTGGGCTGAAAAAATATTTGATTTATGCATTTGATTGCGTTGACATTTCAATAACAACGTTGGTACTATCTGATTTTTTTCTATATAAGCATAACCCGAATTGCGAAAGTGCCAAATGCTATAGGTAACATTTTATTTTGAAATTTTATGAAATTTGAGTTCCAATGTGTAAAATGTTTGTTACAAAGTCTCATATCATTTCGAACTAAACTTATCTTTACAAACTTCAAAGAAAACAATGTCCGACTCAACGGCAAAAATGACTCAAGGGCGAGTTACCATATATGCTTTTAAGAAATTCATCAGCTAATTATAATATAATAGCTCAGTGGAATTATCCTAAGGGATTCTAAATAATAATAAATCCTCTGATTATACTACTTTTATTAATGTTTTGGCATTGGGCCTTTATCAAAACTATGGAAACAATATGTAAACTACATTTTTTCATAGTTTTTTATGGAGGCGCAATGCCGAAACGTTTATTAAAGGAGTATAATTAGATGGTATAGAATAATAACTATTATATTCGCTCACCGAAATATCAATCTTATGAGATTTCATGGCTTGTTCTCCGACAATAAGAGGCAAGTAGTCACCATATATAATTTTCTGCCAGACCCCGACCAGTATCTTTCTGGCAGTCTGATACAGTTTCTCATCATCCCATCCACTATTTACAAATGCAAGGCCCTGAGCAAAGCTGTTGTGGGCCCGATGTAGCATGGTGTGAAACGCGGAGAGACCGGCATTTTCATTTACCCTCGGATCACCTGTAAAATAACTTTTTATATTAATTTTAAAGCACATATTGTATACACACATGATTTTTATTTGCAAACAATAATACTAACCAAGTATACAAAAATATGCATTGTAATGTTTTTCGACATTGGTTTGCATCATTTATATCAGTAGCAAAAGTATGTGTTATGCTATATATAAACACTTATGTTATAATAATTCTAAATAATGACATGCTAAACTTACATACAGTGAATAGCGTTGTATTTTGATATGCTCGTTATTGTTTAGCTAAAATAGTCCATAATATTATCTTTATGAGGTGTGAATGGGTATTGTCTTTATCATTCTTCATACAAGTGTTTTATTAGAAACATTTATGGCTTATATGATCTAAATATGTATATCGTCAATGAAGAGCATATATAAACCCGCATTTGATCTCAAACAAAATATCATTATAAACAATTGAGCGGATTTTAATCAAACTTAGTAGCAATAATCTTTATGTGGACCTCGTAAAAGTTCCAAAAATGGTTTCAGTTCGTTGCATAGTACAGTCAGAGGTAAAAACAATTTCTGGAGAGTATACTATGGGCATATTTCCACCGAAACAAATTGTTTGCTTTTTCAAGATATAAAGACATGATGCTTGGTTGAACCACTACAAACTTTAAATTGGTCATTGTGGTAGGTATAAGCGAAACTTTGGCTTCCATTGCAACAAAAGCTATACCTTGTCATATTAATTGTTATTTCACACAGAGTAAAAGTTGCTAGATAAAACTCTTTTGAGGTTAACACATGCATAGTATTTAAAAAACTTGACCGCTCTGGGACTTGGCTTCGTTTTCCTGCTAGCAAATACATTATAAAACTAGAGCACCGCATAGCGGGTGCCAATGCTCGGCTGTGGGTGCAGTTTCGAATAAATAAATAAATGAAAAAATGGAAAAAAGTGACCTTAACCTTTGACCTTGTGACCCAACAAGAGATGTGTTTGTCAGAAACACAATGCCCCCTTCTGCGCCGCTTTGAAATAAAATTTATATTTATCATTTGGCAGGTATACAAATTATCTCCCTTTAAAGCTTGTTTCTTCCCTTGGATTTTGTTGTTTTACCTTTGACTTTGAAGGATGACCTTGACCTTGACCTTTCACCACTCGAAATGTGCATCTCCATGAGATACACATGCATGCAAAATATCAAGTTGCTATCTTCAATATTGCAAAAGTTATGACCAATGTTAAAGTTTTCGGACGACGCGAACTGCGGACGAGCTGGCTATTACAGTACCTCGGGTTTTCTTCGAAAACAGCCGAGCTAACAACGATACATCGATATTAACTGTTATCATAATAAAGCGCCAGCAATTAAACTACACGGTCGTGTTAATTTAACCCGTGACTTGCAATATTGATGGTTACATAGTTAGATAAATAATATCAAATAACATATTTTAGTACTGATTGTAAATTGAATTTGTGTCATCATATGGATTGTCTACCGTTGACCGAAATAAATGTACTGACAAATTACAATATTTTTTATGAAACTAGATTATCAATGGAGAAGTCTCTCCAATTATCACTATTGCATAGGCTATGGTATGTGTTGTGATTTTAATCTGCTTGGTGCAAGACCATCTTACTTGACATTCAAAGAGGTCGCCGTGGCGTAGTGGATATGGTGTCCGGCTAGGATTCGGGAGGTTACGGAGTCGATACCCACAGTGGTAGCGTTCTTTAGATCTCCCCTAACGACACAAAGTACTGGTTCTAGTCCCAGGAAACAGACTCGAGAGCGTTTCAAATAAATCTTAGGCTTTCGATGCAATCGAGCTAAAATAAAAAGGTTTAAACCAGCTTACCTGACATTGGACAATAATTGTATGCTTCGTCGTATGCACCTTCTAACTGACACGTGCTATCGTCTACGTCAGGGGGAAGATTGTTGGTGGAACTTACGTTAAGTTCGCCTATCAAATAGCAATATTTTATTGTATACGTCTAACCAATAGGCGAATTATTATATCTACATTCGTTTTATATAAGCTCACTTGTTTCAATATCAGAAATTGAATATAAACGAATACAGAACACAGTCGTGAGAAGTTGTTTATAATTAGAGATTTATTAATCAGCATGGGCAAAGAGTTTGTTAAGAGTAAATTGATATACCAACGTAGTCTGTATCAAGCAATACTTTGATGTTTTCGAATCATATAAATACATTTTATTTTGTTTTTCCTCGTTAAAAACATACTTTTTTACATAAATTTCGCACTCTTCATGTAATATAAGAAAATAACATGTCCGTATACACGCTAATAAACATCTTTTTGTAAAAAAAACATTTATTCCGAAATTCATATAAACATACATGCATGCATAATATGTATACATATATCATTACAGCAACATGATAAACCAACATTATATAGCATTTAATATTCATAAACAATTGTACAAATGGATAATTATCATTATGTATGTCTAAACTAATTTCTTGACAGAAAAAGGAGAGAAAAGAACAGAAAAAACACATCTTACCCCCTTTGAATAATCTTAAATCTTCAGCCGCGTCTTCGTCAGTTCCGTAGAGACAAGACAGATCTAGATACGCCGACTGCACATTTAGCTGCTGACGAATCCCTGGTTTATTTGACAAGCGATGCAATAGTAAATAACGAAACAAACACTATAGAGAGACCCAAACGTGACCAAACAGCTAATGGGGCATGTTTTGTTACTAGCCGATTAAAAGAACGCTATAAAAACGCTAGTCATATAACCAACCATATTTTTTTAAACATCTATAATTGTAAAATATGCATTGAAAGTAGTCTAATGCAGAGAATACCGACATTGTCAGCATTGTAAAAATCAAAGTACTGACAGTACTGGTCACATCGTCACGATGCTTTAGAAGAGGATGGATATAAAAGCATCTATTTAAGTTTATCTACATCACCGCAATTGTGTATGTGGTACGAAAATTTTGGGTACGAACAAAAATTTGTGTACGAAAATTTTGGGTACGAAATAAATAATGCCAAAAATACAAATTTGGGTACAAAAGAAAATTTTGGTACGAAAAGCATCATCGTCAAAAATAGGATTTAATGATAATAAAAAAAAAATAGCCTGTGCGGACTGCGGGACAACATTTTACGCACAATCATGCCTAACCCTCATGTTCTATTAAAAAATAAAAAATAGCCTGTGCAGTCAGCCTGTGCGTACTGCACAGGCTAATCCGGGACGACACTTTACGCACAAGCATTATGCCCAGTTTTCTCAGAACAAGGCTCAGAACATATGACGTATATGGCAATCTGGTTATATCTTTTATTATGATGCATAATATAAAATCAACACTTGTGATAAGAATAGTTATTTGTCAATTTGTTACATATAGTAATACACATTTTCTTCGACTTTTGCCAATTGTTGTTGTTGTTTCCCATATTTCAATGATAATCAGCGAGGTTTGCGGATTGAGTAAATGTAGTTACTCAATCGGACTCTCTCGGTCTTTTAGGTACATGTAGGTCGCCATCGTGATTTTTTTTTCATTGCATGGTAACTTAGACGAGCTGCTGAAGCAGCATCGTCAATTAAGCTCCAGCTATTAAGTTGTATCAGTATCTAAATATGGCTCAAACTGTGGGCTTATGAGTACCAATGTTGGCTTTAAACATCACTGATATACAAACAGGGTCATGTTATATACATATGAGCCTCGCTCTGTGAAAAGGGTGTTTACTGCATGTGCGTTAAGTGTCGTTCTTGATTTGCCTGTGCATGCAATTCGCACAGGCTTATCAGGGAAGGAACTTTCCACTTTTTTCGTTTAAAGGAATACTCTTCTTGACTAAAATCCAGTTTAGGCGGAAAGTGTCATCCCTGATTAGCCTGTGCGGACTTCACAGGCGTATCTGGGATGACACTTAACGCACATGCATTAAGCCCCTTTTTCACAGAGCGAGGCTCATATTTGAGTTTGAGACTTAAATCCTCACCATCGCAATCGAAGACAGACTTGGATCTGGCAAACGACAAGCACGTTTTGTTCAATGTATCCCCTGTCGGTACGTCAATCGGAAAACACTCAGAACTGAAATGAGCAACTGTACATAAGTCCTGTATCAAAGCATTTCAACCAACATTTGCGTAAATTTATAATATTGAAACTGCATAAATACTGGACGGGATATAACAGGTTTAGATATTAACTATATTTGAACTTATATTTGTTTGTTGTTGTCACAGGATATAACTAAATATTAAGTTATTGTTATTATTTTCGATTAGTTTACGTAAGCTTTAATATAAAACCTAGACTGTAGCATTAGTTGTTTTTGAAAACATATAGTTAAATCTAATCTATTCTGAACACATGCACGTAACATCAAATTATTCACTTTCCCTCCAATAACTAGTTTGCTTGTTGAAAGTTGTTTCAGACAGCCATTACAATTTGGATGAAACATTTTATTATTTGTGTAGGATATTTTGTATTCCTGCTGATAATCTTATCGATCAATTAAACTTTATAAACTTCGATTGATTCGATTGTTTGTCGCTATAACGCAAATACGCAAAATGATCGTAGCCAGGCCGGCAACATTGTGATATGGTTCTTCAAGGTTCTGTACCATTTTTTATCATCCCCACAGCACTCCAGTGGTGTCTCATCGTCATCTGAATAATGTGAGAAAATATGACGTCATCTGAAGAATGTAAGAACATACGACGTCATCTGAAGAATGTAAGAACATATGACGTCATCTGAAGAATGTAAGAACATATGACGTCATCTGAAGAATGTAAGAACATATGACGTCATCTGAAGAATGTAAGAACATTTGAGACGCGCTCTATGAAAACTGGGCTGCAAGTGCGTAAAATGTCGTCCCTCATATAGACTATATTTGTTTGCTTTAAGGTTGAAACAGTGCAATATTCTTCTGAGTAAAGTGAGAAAATAAATATTGTCAGGAGCATTTGAAAAATGTGTAAATTTTCTCACTTCACTGAAGATATATTTCACTGTATTAACCAAAAAGCAAACACATTTTTTATTTTATTTAATGCTTTTGTTGTGTTTTCGTGTCAGTTACTTTAGTAAAATGCATAGTTGTCCTCTCGTTTTATTTCGAAATGTCATGGTAATTGCTTTTGAAAGTTGGCTTTGATAACACGTTGATGGATAATTAAACGCTGGAAAATAGAATCGGATTAAAACTACTCAAGATTTTAAAATTACGTTTGTACAAAGATACCAATCTTCAATATCAAGTGGGTCTAAAATGTACCATCGAGGCATTGTAAACTTGGCTAGATACTACCGACGAAGACATACATCCAAACAATAATTATTGATAGTATGTTATTCAATTTAATATTGACTATTGCAATTGTGACTAGTAACTGTACATGTAACATGCACTACCATGTAGCACCTCTTTTAAGACGAGTTACCATTACACACAATACAAGTCAATTATTTCGACTTAATTTCAATTCGAATTGAAACAAACTAAAGTAGTTCCTAGTCAGGCCAGTTAGAAATGATATTGGTAAATTTTTCACTTTTTTTTATCCAGTATTGAATCACTTACCCTCAAGTAAAAGAATGTATTTTCAATTTTAGTCAAACAAAACAATAGCCTCAAAGAATATTTATATACTTCTAAAAACATACATTAAAGCACGGTTGGAATATTATATAAAATAATAAAATTAAATCTCAAACCATTAAAATGATTATCCACCTGTTTTGTTTAAAAAAATAAAATATACACTTTAATTAAATATAACTCGAAATTGTATCCTTTTAGAAAGCAAACCCAACCAGCAGTGTTGCATACCATATGTCAATAGATCTCCAGCCCAAAAGGCCGGAGAAAAAACGCTCATATTTAAGCGTATTTACGACAAGACAAGACACATATTTATTAAGACTTGCACGGTGTACATCCTCTAAACATTAGATGTTTCAAATACAAAAATGTCACAGAGATAAACATAGTAATACAATAAACATAATCGTTTACGGTTACGAAAAGGCTAGGTAAAAAACTTGTTTAATATGGAGGATTACTATTTTAAAGTAAGGAACAATATAATAAATAATATTTCTTAAATTCAAACTTCTTTTACAAATTTGGTTAACTTAATAAGTTCAATTTTATTCGTTGCATGACAACGTGGCATCTTACTTGTAAAAGACTTGGTAAGGATAAAGTCATGCGACAGGAACTGGCCCATCTGCATGACCATGTACGAAAGATTAGGTTCCTTTTCCATGGTTTCACCAGCCTTGTGTATTACGTTGCTTATCACGCGTGGTGACGGGAGACGTTTATTCGGAGTAGCAGAGCGTGTCCTCGGAGTAGTCTTTCCTAAAAGATTCGATGACGAATAGCCATGATTTCAATAGTATGGTGATATTTGGTATTTCAATAGTATTGTGATATTCGGTATTTCAATAGAATGGTGATATTCGTTATTTCAATAGTATGGTGATATTTGGTATTTCAATAGTATGGTGATATTCGGTATTTCAATAGTATGGTGATATTTGGTATTTCAATAGTATGGTGATATTCGGTTAATGATCATCGGCATGATGTTTATATTCTCCGTAATTTTAATTTAATATGAATACTTAAATGTATGCTAAAGAAGCCATTAACATTTTAAATGAGTTTTACCAATTTTTAAACAGAAAAACGGAGAGAAGAACTATATAAGACATTGTGTTTCGTTCTAATCATATTCATACATGCTAACTGTATAAATGTTTTATGTAATTCTATGTAAATCAATGTGTATTGTTTGAAATAAATATGTTTGAACTAAACAGAACAAAAAATTACTTACCATCATCATATGCGTTTTTCACGCTCCTGGTGAGTACAGACCCTGCACTTCCCCATGTTGGGTTTTTCAGATTATTTCCCCATCCGGTCAACGATCGAAAAGCTTCCGCTTTGTCACATTGGGCAGGTTTCGATTGTGTGCAGTTTTTCTGAGGTAGTTGCTTTATTGGACATCCATCTTTCTTGCGGCTTCCTCGTAAAATGACTTCACATCGTTGGCTAATACGACTCGCAAGCCAACAGTTTTCTCTATAATTTTAAACATTGTGTTTTTATTATAAAAATGAATATATTAAGGAAATTGAGAAGTTTTGTTAATCGACAAAAAACGCCGATTTTGAGTTCTGACTAGAAGCAGTTTAATCTCGACATGGTTGCTGTATGCTTGTTAACCCATTCATGTCTAGCGTCTAAAAAAAAGGCCTTGGCAAACAGCGTAGACCCAGATGAGACGCCGCATGATGCGGCGTCTCATCAGGGTCTGCGCTGTTTGCTTATAGGAATTTCTGTAAGAAATATTCTAAATATAGAAATAAATATACTAGACATCCCTAATTTTGGAAATAAATTGATCCAATTTAGAAGGATGGGAGAGTCCACTAGGCATAAATGGGTTACATTGAAATGAAAACTTTATTCCACAGTGCTGTAATCATGTTCGGATCTTCTATTTGCATTGTTTACGAGTAGTTATTTTGTAAAAAAATAATAATGCTGATTTCGTTCTTCTATAAACAGACATACGCAAGTTTAAATAAATAATGTAGAACACAATATATAAAATTATCTGTAATGCGCTCGACATGCCAAACATGCATATAAAATATACCTTATTGTAATTTGAGCCACGTACTGCGAAAAAAAGTCTTAGGACATATGCGGCAAGAGTAGCTTCTGGCCAGACAGCGGTTAGAAATGGAGCTACCCAGCCCGCTATAAGGTTACCCAAACTGAAGCGGAAATTATCTCCCCTAATCAGAGTATACAGTTGCAGAGGCATATCTGGAGCTACACTATTGGCTATGCCTTAAGTCCGCTTTTCGCAAAACGCGATTCATTTTTAAAAACAGGTTATCGAGATTTGCAAATGTCAAATTTGGGTATATTTGTTTTCATGAGACATTATCATTATAATATTAAAGCTTAAGATGTCAAAAATATGAATGAGTAGCTATATATGAGCCGTACTTTGAGAAAAGGGGGTTTGATGCATTTGCGTAAAGTATCATCCCAGATTAGCCTGTGCAGTTCGCACAGGCTAATCAGGGACGACGCTTTCCGCTTAAACAGGATTTTCGTCAAGAAGATTCTTCTTTCAACAAAATATACAATAAAAGCGGAAAGTGTCGTCCCTCATTATCATGTGCGGACTGGACAGGCTTACACTGTATCTGGGACGAAACTTTAGGCATATGCATTAAACCCCCTTTTTTTGAGAGCATGGCTTATACCGATAAAACTTACGCGTTGTTTTTCTTAAGGTACTCGAGCAAATAGTTGCACTTTGTCAACTGACAACCGCCACGTTCTAAAAGCTCCATTTGTGAGTTTGACACTTTTCGGCTTGTTTCTAAAAAGTTAAAAAAAAACACACGACGAAATAGCATTATGTTCACAAATCTGATTGATTTTGTGTCTGTGTATTAAACAACGCAATGTAAGCAGCCTATTAAAACCTCACGTGTGCTTAATTCAAACGTATAAATGACGTTCAAACAAATTACAAGCATACTTTATTACGGCAATATATAATCTACTTGACCCATAGGCTAAAATTAAGGAAACAATATCACATATAAAACACACACATGAATTGTTAAGGCAAAGATTGAGCACATTCTTAGAAAATACAGCCGTATGAACACGCCTATCTCTTCTTAGTATAATACTTTCAATAGACTCAACTGAACCTAGACCACCTATCGCTTTCTTCTCTCCAAAACACAATACTCTGAAACCATATTTCTTTCAGTTACATTTGTTAGAGCGAAAATTCTTGAATATGTTTATGTGTTTATATGACTGAAAAATGTATGTTTTCAGAAATAAAATATTATAAAAAAAAAACCACATACTTGAGTCATTACTGTAGTAGGCCACTAACGCCTTCTCTATAGTACTCCTGCACCTCCACATGTCAAACCCCTTCGTGTTGCCCTTGGCCCTTGGTGACAGTAGGCTTCCAAAAAAGTGTCCTTCGCTAGTGGCAACCATCGTTAACAGCAACAACAAAGCAGCTTCCATTCGCAAAAGCCTCGTCATTCTTAATGTTTCCCTTTTCCGAGAGAACTATTTCAAATATATATATATATATGAGCCTCTCTCTGTGAAAAGGAGGTTTAACGCATGTGCTTAAAGTACCGTCCCAGATTAGCCTGTGAAGTTTGCACAGGCTAATCAGGGACGACACTTTCCGCTTTTATTGTATTTTTCGTTTAAAGGAAATGACTTCTTAGCAAAAATCTAGTTTAGGCGGAAAATGTCGTCCCTGATTAGAATGTGCGGACTGCACAGGTTTATATGGGACGACACTTTACGCACATGCATTAAACCACCTTTTCACATTGCGAGGCTCATATATATTAATATTAAAACGAATTTAATAAGTACCCACAAATCATAACACGCTAAGTAATTGAAATATATCACAAGAATGAATTGTTAACATCAAAGTTTATTTTTTTTAAATTTAATTATATCAATGCATTCCCATTAAAATATAATTTATATCTTTAACATATATACAGCATTTTTATTTAAAAAAAAGCCTGCAATAGAACTTACGTGACACCGCCGAAAATGTCTTTGATTAAGAAGTCAACTTTAACATGTATTTAATAGCGTATAATCCTAAAGGGGAATACACAGCGGGACCTTATTTTTTTCTTGGAAGATTATTTTATGCCCTTACTATTTCACTTTTTTTCACCGATTCAATTTAAGATATGCATTCATTGTTCAAGAATTGCTAACTTTTTTATTGGTGCTGCAATCGACAGTGTAATTTAACGGTTGTAAATTCAATTATTAAACATTCGCTATTTCGAATCGATGCCTTTACCGATAAAATATGTACATACTATCCCTTTAACTAAATTTTACCATGATACAATAAGTCTAGATTATAAGTCGCATGTTAGCCGTGGAATTACAGTGTTGTAGTATAATAACTACATCTTAAGCACAATAGAAACACGAAAACAACGTGTTGCAACAAGATTATTGGTCTCTGAACCGTATGAAACAATGAACTCCTTTAACACACAATAACATAGCCCAATTCATGCCATATTGTTACTTAGCCTTCTTGCTATAGTTTTCTACCAATGAATTGAAGTAGGATTATGCATCGGGTCAACATCTGATTTTCGAAGATTTTGAAGATAACTTAACAATTTTTTCACCTTAACGCACCATCGTGATCTTGGAATACGGCACTACCTGAGACTCAAATATATCGTTTGTATCAATGACCTTCATTTGATAAGCGCGTTCATTTTGTAACATTATACATTTTTAATATAATTTAAAGTACGTTTCGAACTTTGAATTTGACGATTATTAAGTTTTCAAATAGCAGTGTGCTTTGAAAGAGACCACAGCTGCCATACCGTACGGTCACATATGTAATTGAGCATCGCTCTGTAAGAAGGGTGTTTAATGCATGTGCGTAAAGTATTGTCCCAGATAAGCCTGTGCAGTCCGCACAGGCTTATCAGGGAAGACACTTTACGAAACGTATCGTCCCAGATAAGCCTGTGCAGTCAGGCACGACACTTTACACTTTTACGATATTTTTCGTTTAAAGAAATTATCTTCTTCGCAAAAATCCAGTAAAGGCGGAAAGTGTCGTCCCTGATAAGTCTGTGCGGATTGCACAGGCTAATCTGGAACGACACTTTACGCACATGCATTTAACTTCAAAAGGAATAAAAATCAAAAGGCATTTGTTAACATAAACATTGCGGTGTAGGTTTACCACCACAGGAACACGTTGCCACGGTCACAAACTGGCAAAGCAGATTGCGTTTTTGGAAACAAGATGATCAAATTAAAATTCTGCTTTAAAAGTTAACCTGCCGGAATATTACGACGCAAAACTTTTCTGAAAAGAATCAATTGTATTCAGTGTTGTCTTCCGTATGTATTCTTTTTTGTCAACGTAATTAGATTGGAAAGTCGGACAAAAAAATATGACTGAAGAGCCAGAATAGGATAAAACTACTCGGAAGTAATAGAAACGATATTTCCAATCTCCAATGTCGTATGGTATTAATATTAACCCTCAAGACATTGTATAATATTGACTGGATGCGAACCTAGGAGACCCAACACCGTATGACTTAAAGCGACAAGGCTATTCAAAAAGGAATGTTGAGTTATTACGCACTTATTTACATTTACTTCTATATATCTTTTATATCTGTTTAATAATGTATTATGATGAATCATGAAAAACTTTCATTAACAAAATTCAAATCAAAATACTGTTTTGAAAAAAAAAGTCAATATAGATGATGAAAACATGTGTCGGACATATTTTACGAATTATTTTCCAAATCAAATCGAATGAATACCGTCGTTCTTAAATAATTACCTAGAGAAACGGATTAACATGTTGTGGTAGCAAACTATGGCGTGATGAAACTTATTTCACGAACCAATAGCGGTATATATGTACGCTGCTTTCTAGCTGTATGTGATAAAACATTCGTCAGACTATTGCATCAGGGGAAATTAACCCTTTGAGCGCTGGAACCGGATTTAGAAGGCCTTTGCAAACAGTTTGGAACCAGATGAGACGCCACAGAACGTGGCGTCTCATCAGGATCCAAACTGTTTGCTATTCTGATAGTATTCTTTGAACAAAATCGATGAAAATGCTAATTTTAGAAATTCAGCAGACGACATTTTAGCAGACGACAAATTTCCCAGCATGCAAAGGGTTAAAGCTCAAACTTGAACAAACACGTGTCTGTTTTGAATCAGAAATTAGAGATAGAAATACAGAAGAATTACACATCTCTGTCAAATGTCTCGCATATTATTGTTGTCATTAATCTCCTACACCTCTCGACTATCTGACGAACAGTTAAGTTGGGTTTACAAGCTTATGACGTTTAGTATTAAATCCTGCTCAAAATTGACGAACAAGTTTAACGAATTTATTTGAAATAAGTGTTGATATGAAACGATTGTATATAACACTTTAACGTGTACGAGTGCAGTATTTCTACGAAATACGAGCATTTTACGGAATTGTGTGATCCACGTTTTTGCCGTGCAGTATTACTACGAAATACGCTCACTCAACACCTAGTCAAAAATACAATAATTAAGAATAATTATTGACAGAATGATATCGGGCGATGAGAAGTTCGGTTCGCGTTGTGTGAATCACGACGATGTGTATTCTTAATTAAATAAAAACAAACACTTCTGAACTGTGTTTGGATTTAATGTCAGCAATAACGGCAGCCTTTTACAATAAGAAAATTAAATACAAATTCCTTTTATTTACACGTTGCAATTAGCTTTATGTTGTACTTACTCGTGTCAGCCATAGTGTCCTTTTCGGTCCTTAAAAACGAGTTTACACTTCGTTGCAAAGTTTTACATGCGCATTCGGATAAGAAATCTCATTCCATCAATTCTTGCATCTCAAGTCGTTTTTCAAACAGACTTTTATTTTCATTGAATGCAGTGACTTTATTGAATGCTTTAGGACATATTATACTATAATAGAAATATATCTAATTAGAAGGTTTGCAAAAATTGTTATAATTGCAATTTTTATAAAAATAATGTTAAACATTTATCAACTGTTAATATGTGTAGTTTAAGTTAGTTATAACTGCCATGCACGTCTACAAAAGTCAGTGACGATAGTGTGCTGTTTTTTAAGAAAACGAATGCTTCTATAAACGTGTTGTAATTTAAGGTTTATTAATTCAGTGATGTATATTGTAAAAGTAGACTCTCTGCAAATATCGCTCACATATTAGACGTGATCTAATTACCAGCAAACGACATTGGCATTTGTAATTGTAAATTTAGTTAAAGAAATCATAAAATATCCAGGGTAAAATACCACATAAATGTTTCATTACCAAAATATAACGCAATACAGCAACATATGTTGAGTCAACGCTTCGATGAATAGTAAAATGGTGTACAAAGCAAATAAATCTCACGATTAAGATACTTCTTTATCATTATCCATGCAAAATTACAACATCAAATCATCGCAATATTGAAGGATATAAACGCTCATATAAACATTATGCCATTGATGTTTCCAGCATGATACTTTATAAGATATAATGGTATAATTCGTTGATAAGACATTATTTTTTTAAGAACAAAATAACACATTACCTGTTGCAAATTAAATTCAGAGGCCGCCGAAATATGTATGATTTGTTGTCTTGTTCATAATGATATGCCACAGGACTTAACTCAGACGTTGAGAGTTATATCCAAATATATGGAGCAAACACATCTTTTGTGTCGATCAAAATTTATTTCGAGCTACCAATCATTTTTATTTCGAGTAACAAAAAAAACACAAGACTATCCAGCTCTAAAGAGTGCTAATTCTACGCTTGTGTAAAACGTATGTTATGATTATCAAAAGTTTATAAATTGTTGCGTTGAACTAGTCAACACAATAAAAAAGGTTCATGTGCTGTTAAACGTTTTTCCCGTCCCCAAACAAACAGAGACACATTGGTGTCAGTAACGATATTTTGCACATAGAGTTTGAGCATGATCAAAACCTGTCCACGTCATTCACGTCAGTCCTAAACGCTGGGACGTGATCAAACTAAGAACAGCTGAACCCCTGAGACATGGTCCAACTTTAAAGAGCTGAATTAATGCGACGAGATTCAACTTTAGTCACTTTTTAATATAGCTGGAACCCGGGACATTCCCAAACGTAGAAGAGCTGAGCCCCTTGGACGTGGGCCAGCCTTGCATTATCTTCAACTTTAGGAACGGTTAACAATAGCTGGACCCCTAGGACCTGATTAAACTTTTAGCACAAAAGCAGAACCTTTTAGCACTTTTAAGAACTAGGACGTGATCCAACAGTAGGCATTGTTTAAGATAGCTGGGCGCCTGGGACGCGTTTTAACGAAGACTTTCCCAATACATGACACGTGATTCCAATTAAGGCAGTGTTATTGATATCTGAGTTTTTGTTATGGGGTCTTGTTAATTTTAGATAAATCTAGCACGATCGTTAAATAGTCATTATTTCGTTGTGTTCTGGAGAACCTTGCAATATTTAGTTATTTGCATTTATTTCTACTTTTATGATTTCATAACAATTAATCACCATGCGGAAATCGTAATATATTTACTTATTCGTCAAAAAACATACTTCTAGTTATATTATCCACCGTAAATAAAACAGTATTTAAGCGTTCCAATTAAATTTCAGCTTAGTTATTATTTTGTTCACAAGAGTTAAGAACAGTTTTATGACAATTGGCGATGATGAACCCTTCTACATTGTAATGAACCCTTCCTCTCGTTAATTTTATCTATGGAGCACTTGGAATGTTTTATTTAAATAAACGAATCTCTTTGGCTTATATATAATTTACCATGAACGTGTGTGTGGTTATATCGAATACTAGAATGATAAAAACCAGATTGTGTTAATGTTCGTTCAGTGTTTAAGTCAAAATCATGACATCAGCCAAGCAAAATACCTACATAGCAAACTATTCATTTCAATCATATACTGAACAGAATATTTTTGTGGAAGGAGAATTTTTCATATATATGTTCTGTATGCCGAAAATTTATTTGATTCCTAAAATGCCGAAATGCATGTATTTTCAAATGTGAAACTGCATATACGGCACGGATATGCAATCTAGTCAGTTATCGACATATGTGTGTGTAGTGATAAGCGGCATCGAGTTGGAAGCCAGTCCCCAAGAACGGAGCGCGGAAAGGTCACCTGAAGGACACTCAAATACAGTCAAACAGTAGTAACGCAACAAAAGTCAAACAAACAAGCTTGCGAGCTCGCATGCACGTAGGTTTGCATTCACTATGCTTTTTTATCAACGTTTCAAATGGTTATCTGCGTATGGATATTACAAACAAAACAATTTAAAACCAAAAAGCCGTAGTTTTAGAATTTATTATGACAAGTAAACATATGTCATCATTTATTTTCCGTGTACGAATTTCCTGCAGGCAGGTGGACAGAGCGCACCGGAAATCTGACTACCGATATGAAATGTAAGCATGATCCCCGGGCAGGCGGCTTCGCATGCAGCCTCGTTAGTGTCGGAGGGAAGATATTCCTTCAGCATTCGAACAGCATGTTCACTTAAAAGCGATTAGGAAATCAAGTAGCATAAATTATATACAGATGTCACTCACATACACGAAATCAAACAGCTGTCAAATTATTTTACCGGTAGTTTTATTTAAAATTAAGATTTTTTTTTAGATGAAGATTCAATTTATATA